>VXAU01003085.1:926670-987995 GCA_013399695.1 Formicarius rufipectus
AGACACTGGTCTTTGTACTTTTCTTCAGGTGTTTATTGCACCAGACTCTTTTATGGAGTTTTCCAAAGCTCTGTATGCCTTTGCTAACCTGTTGTCAATCTCTTTGTCAATTTTACCATCCGAGGAAATGAGGCTTCCCAGATAAGTGAACTGCTGGGCTGACTTAAGCTCTGATTCACCTATGGTGATGTGGGGGTGATGGAAAACCTAATGTTCCTAATACTTCAGGTCTAAATATTCAAAGGTACTGAATATTCACAGTTTTAACCAGAATCAGTCAATTCAAATGCACATGGGCTGCTAATCACTGAATAGTGTGTAGTGTGATTTCTAACATCCTGTGTGTTAGTCCTTTGTTAGGATTTTTCTATTGTAGAAAGCAAAATTGCAATCCCATACTTGGGTGGGGGACAAGACTTTGTGGATTTCTCTAGAAGTTTTTTCATGAGCATGTGAAGTGACATCTTTACAAGCTCTTCTGAAATCCCTTTTACTGTGACCATGCTACCCTGTTTACCTTTAAAGAGTGAGGCTTTCAGACACCCAGCAGGCCTTCAGGTTGAGACCCCAAGTGCCTGCAAGTGGAAGCCGAGTGATTTTACTGAAAGTAAGGGCTGTATCTCTGTGGTGGGATACTTGTTTCTTATGGGCTCTTCCCCTGAAAAAGTGTTTCTGCCAAGGGCTGTAGAAAAAGAAGAATGGTGAAAGTGGGTATTTCCTCCTCACACCAGGAATAATGAGTTCCCTTTAAATGCTTGTAGACAAGTGAAACAGTCTATGAGCCCTGTTACAGTTGTGGCTTATTGGAGTGAAGGCATTTGTTTTGGATTAGCCTTTAGCATGGCAAAAGAAAATATTGTAGTTTCAAAAGGTTCCCTGTTTTGCTTACAAGCTATCTGGGGCTGAAGAAAGCAGTGCATAGTTACCTTACTGATTTAGGCTCATTTACACATATTCCTGTATAACTAATGCAGTTTCTGTTTCTGAGGCTTAGATTTTTCTTGTTTTCCTCTTGTTAGAAACAAAGCAGCATTAGTTAACTAGCCATGTATCTGTGCCTGTGTTCCTGGAAAGCTCAAGTAAATTTGTTCTGGGATACTAAATTGCTTTTGATTCTTGGAGATTGTTATAAGACTTATTAAAAGTGGAAATGGAATTGATTTGGTGTAGTCATGTTATGTACTTGTGCCAGAAGGTGTCCTCTGGGAGTTGTTCAGCCTGGAAAAAAGGAGGCTGAGAGGAGACCTTATTGGCCTTTGTAACTACCTGAAAGAAGGTTGTAGCCAGGTGGATGTTGGTCTCTTCTCCCAGATAACAAGTGATAGGACATGAGGAAGCAGCCTCAAGTTGGCCGGGGGAGGTTTAGATTGGACATTAGGAACAATTTCTGGCTGGCTTTAAACTGGTTTCCTTGGTCCTCTTAGGAGAGAGTGCAGTTCTGCAGTCAGTGGCACGGCTGTCTGTGTATACCTGAAGGAGAAGACAAACTTTGCTTTTTAAGTTACTTACACATTCCCAAATCTTGCAGGGTGACAGGAAGCTAATACTGTAGGCCTTGCATGATAGCTTTTCACAGGGAATGCTGGCTTAATGAATATTTTATATTTTCTCCACAGGGATTTTGTACTGACAAAAAGCCCAACATGATCTTTTGACTAGTCCTAGCTGTTTTCATCCAAGAGAGAACTGAGCCACTGAGTCTTGTGCTGGTACTGCAATGCTGAGTTCTAATTCAACCACTGTGAAGAATCTTCCTCTGAAGAAGAGGCTCTGTTTCCTGCTGAAACTTGTGTGCTTTGTCAGCTCAGTGTTAATATTTTGTGAATTTTTAATTTATTATGTGGTAATCTTTCAATGCCGATGGCCAGAAGTGAAAGATGCAGCTCATGTGGGTGAAAAAGAGACTTCAGCTTCAGTCCTAAAGGCCATAATTTTAGCTGATACTCACCTACTTGGTGAAATCAAAGGACATTGGTTTGATAAGCTAAGAAGGTAATTAATAATTTTTTTTGAAATAATCTCTCTTCTGGTTTTAGTGCTTTTAGTAGTAGCTAATGAGACAGTAATTCACTGTTCTAATTAATTGCTGTTTAATGGAATAGTAATGAAAAAATAAACAAACTGGTATTACTTCTTGCATGTCTTGATCCTGGTTGCATTGTGGTGGAATTACCTACCAGATAGGATACTGTACTTAAACCTGATTTCTAAGTATTTAATTTGAATTTCATATTATATTTTCATATTTCAGTGTGTGGAAGCCCATTTTCTCATTCCCATTGCCGGGCTGTGTCTGTGTATTCAAAGCTGAGGATCCAGAGGTTTAGGCAGTGATGACTGGCTCCGATTTTCCTTTCAGGGAATGGCAAATGGAGAGGTCTTTCCAAACTGCCTTATGGTTCCTGCAGCCAGATATTGTTTTTATTCTGGGAGATGTCTTTGATGAAGGAAAATGGAGCTCACCTCAGGTATGACATAATCAGCTCTCTATTTCAAAAAATGAGGATTTTAGGAAGGAAATGGATGACAGAAGAAAGCAGACTAGGTATGCAAGGCTTTATTTAATTTTGCTCCTGTTGGTAGGAGTTTTTAGGTTTTTATGTATGAGTTGAAATGTTGTGATTCTTCTTCATTTTGGGTACTATCTTGGCAATTTTGCCCTTCATATAAAACCTGCAAAAGGTAAACACTTCAGTGTGTGCTTCTGTATTATATGCTTGTGTTGGGCTGACTCTGGCTGAATGCAGGTGTCCACCAAAGCTGCTCTATCACTTCCCTCCTCAGCTGGACAGGGGAGAGAAAGTACAAAGACTCATGGGTTGAGGTAAGGACAGGGAAAAATCACTCATCAACTCCCCTCACAGGCAAAACAGACCTGGGAAAAATTAATTTATTGCCAATCAAATCAGAGTAGAGTACTGAACAATGAAAACAAATCTCAAAACACCTTTCTTCTATCCCTTCCTTCTTTCCAGGCTCAGTGACATTCCCAGTTCTCCACCTCATCCACTCAGCAGTGCAGGGGGACAGAGAATGGGGGTTGCAGTCAGTTCATCACGTGTTGTCTCTTCTGCTCCTTCCTGCTCAGGAGGAGGAGTCCTTCCTCCCTTCCCCTGTTGAGCGTGGTGTCTCTCCTGTGGGGGACAGTGCTCCACCAACTTCTCCTATGTGAGCCCCTTACACAGGTTGCAGTTCTTCAGCAGCAGGTTGCTCCAGTGTGGGTCCTCTGCAGGGCCACAAGTCCTGCCAGCAGACCTGTTCTATTGTGGGCTCCTCTTGCCACAGGTCCTGCCAGGACCCTGCTCCTGCGTGGGCTTCTTGTGGGGTCACTGCCTTCTTTGGGCATCCACCTGCTCCAGCCTGGGGTCCTCCACAGGCTGAAAGGGCACAGCTGCCTCACCTTGGTCTTCATCGTGAGTTGCAGGGGAATCTCGGCTCCAGTCCCTGAAGCACCTCCTCCCCTTCCTTCTTCACTGACCCTGATGTCTGCATGGCTCTTGTGTTCATGTGTTCTCATGCCTCTCTCTGGCTGCAATTGCGCAGTTTTCTTTTTTCCCACCTTCTTAACTTTTGTTATCCCAGATGTTTTACTGGTGTCGCTGACGGGCTCAGCCTTGGCGAGTGGTGGGTCTGTGCTGGAGGCAGCTGGCACTGGCTCTCTTGGACTTGGGGGAAGCTTCTGGCAGCTTCCCAGAGAAACCACCCCTGTAGCCCCACCCAGAAACAAAAGTTTGCCGTGCAAACCCACTGCAGTACTAGTGGTACACTTTGTTATTGTGGAACAGCATTAATTTCTGCTTTTGTGTCTTTCATGCAGGCATGGGCAGATGATGTCAGAAGATTTTGGAAAATATTCAGGTATCCAGCTTCTACTGAGCTAGTGGTCATTGTTGGGAATCATGACATTGGATTTCACTATGAGTAAGTCTTATTAGTGAAAGGAGTACACAAGTGCCAAGAATGAATGTCAGCATGCATGCAGTAACTGGCTTTGTGGATGAGCGACCTTTTTGTGGTTATACAGAAAGTTATTGATCATAATCAAATTAGAAAGGATTGTCATTTAGGGTAAGACCTTCAAAGACATCCCCCTGTGCACAGAACAGGTTTCAGATTACTTTTATGGTTCTCTGACCATACAAGAAGTTGTTCAGAGTTGATGTTTCTCTGTTGGCGTAGAATCCTTTAAACTGCTTTTCCTTGTGGTAGGCCTCCTTGTCAGAAAAGTGCTTAGTGTGAGCTGCTTTCTTTGCTATTATCTCGGCATAGAAGAGTGTAAGTGCCCTCGCTCTGCTGTCCTTGCACTGACAGGACTGGGACAGAGGACATGAGGGGTGTCAGAGCACCCCCGTGAGTTTGCTGAATGAATGTGTAAGCCGGATAGTGGAGCAGCAAGATGCATGAATGGCCAACAACCTGTGAAGCAACTCTGTCAGGTGAGTTCCAATGGCAATTTCTTACCTAAGTTGTATTTTTGCTCTGTGACACAGAATGACTACTTACAAGGTAAATCGATTTGAAAAGGTTTTCAACTTGACTTCAGGAAAGCTTATAACTCGGAAAGGAATAAAGTGAGTATATTTAAATTTGTTTTCAATGTTTAGAGCTAGCAGACCAGTGATGAAAACCAGAAGTGGAATTTCTAATGAAATAGTATGAGAATGCTTAACTTAGAGCCTTTTTGTTTTTAATCATCTACCTTATGAAATGTTAAACCTGGAACACTTTGTACAAACCTATAGTTTGATGTGGATTGGAAACTGAACTTTGAGCTGGGTAAATGTAACAATTTCTTTTTAAATGGAAAAGTACTGTGATGTCAGAACCCATTTCTCTGGTTTGCCTTTATACTTCATTGCAGCTGGTAATGAGCCATGGCTATAAATGTAACAAAAGGACTAATAAAGAAACACAAACCAACCCCCTCTGTGTTTACAAATTAATAGTTTAATTAATTTTAATAACTTCTTTAGTCTACAGAACTTCACTCTTGTTTGAGGAATTTTGGACATAGTAATTGCTTTCCCACGTTTATCCACAGGGTGGGGTAATAATGCAGAAGCTGGTTTTGGTTTGGAGTAGACCTCGTTACAGTTTGTTCTCATAGCTGTGTGTCCATGCCTGCAGTTGTCTGCTGTGTGCCCTGTTACCTTTAGATACCAGTGAGGAACCCAATGAGGGAAAACAGTAGTGGGTTTGAGGAAAGGTATGTTTGTCTTTAAAGCTCAGATACATGAAAGGAAGGCCCACTGCCACTCTGCATTTGGTGTGTGTGCCATTGGATTGTAATCACTCATGTAAATGTGACATTCAAAACTTGCAAGTTTATACTGGTTTCCTAATTAGGCAAACGTTAAAAATATTCTGAACAGGTCTAGAAATGGTTGTGTCTCTTTTAGGAGCATCTATGAGCTTCATGAATGCTCTGTACAAAGCTGTTGTTTATCATGGAGATGTGCGGTCCTCTAAATATGTATTTAAACTGTTTTTAAAATAATGATTAAGGAACATTTCCATGTCCCCTTTGTAAAAATGGCACAGCAGAAATCTTGTATGCAGTTGCAGATTGTATGTCTAATATATTCATTAAGTGAAATGAGCTTCACTATTAATGAAAAATTCCCAGATAAACTATTTTACAACAAATCTGTGGTACAAAGCAGCTTAATTTGCTAAGGGAGAATTAAACTTTTTTTAGTATTGACTAGTATCTCTTAAGCGAAGGCATTTAGCTCCTTTGTGTCTGTAAAACACAAGGAATTGAACTGGGAGTATGTCTCAAGTCCTGAATGTGTAACTAAGTAGGTATGAATCTTGTGGCAGAAGTTCAAAGGTGATTTGAAATCTACAGGGAAACTTTTTATTACAAATAAAATCCCATTTTCTGTGTGAGAGACTACAAAGTACAAAACTACATTTGTTCAGGGTAGCCAGCCAAATGCACTGCTGTTTTGCTTTTCAGTTGTTCTGAAGAAATCCAGTATCTAAAGTTCTGTCTCCAAGGTCTAAGGTGGGTTGGGGAGAGAAGAGAGTTATCCTTTCCATTAGAATTCAGCTTCCTGACAAACTTTTAACATTCCACTAGAATACCACTTAAGTATCCATTAAAATGTAAAAAAAATCTTGACGTGTAAACATGAAACATAAGGTATATTGTGTCACTTAACAACTGATTATAAAGCATCCCACCAGGCAGAGAAATGGCCACAGATACTCAGAGAAGGACTAATGACACTGGATTTCGGAAGCTGTTACATTCTGCTGTTTTGTTGAGCTGTGTCCACCTTTCAAACACTTGCATTTTATAAAATAAAGTTTATCCTGTGTGCATGCATGAACAACAAATGCTTTCCTGTCCTCTCTCCACTTCTCCTCACCCACCCCCTGGTATCTTCCAGCTTTGTCCTGGTGAACAGCGTAACCATGGAGGGTGATGGCTGTGCTGTCTGTCGTGCCTCAGAGGCAAAGCTTGTGGCGCTTTCTCACAAGCTGAATTGCTCCCTGCAGGTAAGACTTGATTAAACGTCTCATTACAGCCAGCAATGGGACATCGTGGCTACACAGTTGCCACGATGGGACTGCTGATACTATAGTAAGTCTGGCTACAGCAAAAACTCTCCTGAAAAAAAAAAAATCTGCTTCCTATTCATATTGCAACTTGTTAGCAAATATTTCTCCTCCTCATTTCCCTCTTACCTTTACTTAACTTTTAACTGTGTTGCCCTGCACTAACCAGTTTATTTCCTTGTCAGTGTTGCGAACAGAGTGTCATTTCCTCTGTTCCCCTGAAAGGCAGAAGTCCTGTAATCCTCCCTTTGACTTAAGTTGCATAACCCTGCATTTATATTCATCCATGTATTCTGTTTTATAGCCTTCAAGATAGCCTATTCCTTTAGTTTCCTGATTCTATTGCAGTCCCATCTTGATAGCCTCGTAATGTTTTAACTCTTATTTTTTCACCAAATTCAATTGCTTCTTGTATTTCATTGCTCCTCCCCTTTTCGTAGGCCAACGGGACGCATAGTGGGTGGGCAGCATGACTGATGGGGCTGGCAGTCAATCAGGAAACTGGGTCCCAGTGGAAAAATTGCCAGACTGTGCCTCTCAGGCTGCCCTCAAACTCTTTTTGCCTTGTTTGTGCAGTGAGATCCTGCTGTTGCTTTCTGCATTCAGAAAGAGTGCAGCCCTAGTTACAGCATATACAGATCAGGGAATTACATCAGTCCACATGAGAGACTCTGAAAAATTCATGAAGTGGACACTGTACTCATGGCTGAAACTGCTTTCCAACCACCCCTCCTCCAATCCCTCAAAATGTAGCTATTACTTAATTACCTTCACTCCTTCTGTGGCTTAATTTTATTCACAGAATCATTCCAACAAAAGATGCAGTGATGTGGAAAAGCTTCCAGCTTCAGAACCCATCCTTTTACAGGTGTGTTAGAGGTGGGGTGAGGCAACATGTTGAGATGGGGTTTCTGTTTATTACTGTTCCAGAAAGGCTGGATCATTAACAACTGATCCTTTCTTTTAATTACTCCCAGCATTACCCTCTCTATCGGAAAAGTGATGCTGAATGCAGTGGAGAAGATTCTGCTCCTCCAGAGGAGAAGAACATCCCCTTTAAGGAAAAGTATGATGTACTGTCTCAAGAGGCATCACAAAAGGTTTGATTTATTGGGAACTCGAGTACCGGTGGGTGGGTGAGAGTGTGGGACACAAATGTAGCTACAAATAGATTTAAAAATTGTGGTAAGGCTGTTAACTGGGACAAACTGACCACAGCTGCTCCTGCTCTGATAAGGACTGTTAGAGCTGCTCCTCTGAGGATCATCACAATCATGGTGTTGATCCTACTGGGTTTCTCAGGCATAGATCTGAAGTCCCCACACTCTGAAGTCTGCTGTGGTGCTGTCACTGCCACTCTACCACTGTGTGCTTTCTGTACTGTGCAGGTTATTGACAAACCTGGTAGAAAGCCAATTTTCCAAGTTTGAAAGCATTGTTTTTGCTGAATTTGCAAGAAAGAGTTAAGATAAAACATTCCCTGAAAACCTCATGGTCAGTATTTTTTTCCTTCTGCACAAATGTCTTCACTTAAGATTGTCAGTATAAAATGCTCCCTCAGACAAGAAAATCACATTGCTTTACTAAAACCAAAAGTTTTCTATTTGTGACAGCATCAGCGTGTTGTTGCCTTTGTTTTTCTTATCTGTATGGCCAAAAACCCAAAAAGGCCAGTATTTGGGATCAGGGCCAAATGGGTGTGATTACTATTGCAATACCAACACATTTCTTACTGGAAAACATAACTTTAAGTGAAACACTTTGTAGGAATATTAGAATTGCCATAATTTCACTCTGTTTGAATGAAAAAAAAGCCGGGGGGGAGTGAGTTGGTTAAGTTCAATTTCTTTTTAGCTGTGACTTAATTTTTGTGCTTTACCATTTTGTGTTCTAGCTTATATGGTGGTTTCACCCCCGTTTGATTCTCAGTGGGCACACACATAGTGCTTGTGAAGTGCTGCATGCGGGGAAAATTCCAGAAATCAGCGTCCCATCATTCAGTTGGAGGAATAGAAACAATCCTAGTTTCATCATGGTAAGTTTTAATTTTTTTTTTTTTATTTTTGTCATATAACTTTCATAAATAAATCAACATGGCAGTCAGCTATATTTTAAAACTGATTCTACCTGTAAAAACAAAAAATAATAATAATAAAAAAATAATAAAAAAAAAAGAATTGCCTACCCACCCAACCCACTCAGTACACTGCATCCATTTTATAAAGTACATCTGTGGGAGCCACATATTCTGTGTGGTACAAAGCAATGCTGTTGAAGACCTAATTAGTATCTGGGTACAAGCATCTAGCATTTTCTTATAAAGAGGGTGCATTGTAAACTATTGACTTGTAAAAATAATCAGTATTGTGCACTGAACAGTAGAAAGACTAGTTTGGCTTGGTTGATTTACCAACTATGAAAACAAGACTGAATCCACCTCAGACTCCTTTGCACGGTGATGATGGTTTTCAGACTTGTGCATGAACTGCTTCATGCAGTAAGAGTGTCTGTGACGTGCCCACAATCTGTCTCCTCATTGCCAAATCACATTTCATAGAGTGTGTTGTTACACTTGTGCAGGCAGTTCCAGTGCTCAGGATATCTTTAGAGGTAAATCTATTAGTTCCCCAGTTCAAAAACAAAACAGAACTCCTAGAAGCTTGGAGTCAGAAGCAAAACCTACATTCTGTTTACAGAGTAGTCTGTGACTTGCGAGGGGAAATCTTTTATGTATTTTTTTTTAAACTGGTGTTGAGTTTAGACTGCTTAATACACAGATAACCCCAAACCTTTAAATTCATTTTATGCAACTGTTAATATTTGTTGTTGAAAGTAGTTCTGGTTTTCCATATTCCTGAGAGTAGCTGCCTTCAAACTACACACGTTCTCTGCACACACCAGACAGTGCATCTTCACTGCAAAACAAGAGGTTGGCTAATTAAAGTTGTTGCATCATCTTCACTACTGTTTTAATTCCTCAGCCTCGGTCCATTGTAAACTTTGATTTGAACTGCAATGTCAAGCCAAAACCCAAGAAGTTCTTTGTTGTTGAAGTTTATGCTCATAATTTGGATTAGCCAACGTATTTTTTGCAGCATGTACTGGGTAGGAGAAGGGCTTGTGGGGAGGAAGTGGCACATTCATGAAACCTAACTTTAGCCTGGAAAGGCTCCTTCTGGAAAGGATCCTTCCAGGTGGATTTACAGCAGCTAAAGTTAGGCTTCTCTTGAAGGCAAATCAGATGAAAATCCCAGGTCTCTATTTATGCTAGATGGAAAGATTGGCCTCTGGGCTAATGTTGACCTGGTGAATATTCCAGTTAGTGCCCAGCACCGCAAGGTATGGACTCTTCAGCCCCCTGGAGAAGGCACTGGTACTAGAAAACTGGCCCCAACCCTTGCCACTCAATATAGGATTTAGAAATTGCAGATCTGAGAGCCATGGTGTTTACTCCTGATTCAGAACCCACTGTAACACAACAAAGTGACAGTCTTCATTTCTTTTCCAGGGCAGCATAACACCAACTGACTTCTCCCTCCAAAAATGCTTCCTTCCATATGAGAGCAGAGTCTTTACTATATACTGTGCAGCAGGTGCTCTGCTTGTGATCCTGATACTAGCTCATGTTCAGCTTCTCACTCCACCGTTTTATTTTGCTCAGCGTTTAATCAGTAAGCATAAAGCAGTATGAAGAGCCAGACATCTGCATTCAGTCACTGAAATACCAAAGCTGAGAACAGTCAAACATCAGACTATATTCATGCCAGCAAATGACCTAATTTGATTGCTAGTCTGAAGGCAGGTTGCATTTACACATACCATAGAAGTCCTATACAGCTGATATGACTACTACAGGATAAATAATTAACTGAAATGAACGTTTCATGCTGTACAAAAATACTGTATTCGACAATCAAATGAGTCCTTTTCCTGCTATAATTTTTGTATCAAATATGTATATTAAAAGTGTAACTGTACATTATGTAAATCCTATAGCCTCATCACTTGTCTGCACTAGTGTCTTACCCTGGTGGAGGCTGAATCCTGCAAACTGGAGACATTTCTCTGTTTTATTGCTGCATGGCCCTTCTAATGTCATGCTTGTGTTTTAGGGTCAGGCAGAAACTAGATGCATCAGAACTGAGAGATGCGGATTTCCATAATCTTTTTAGGGTATCATATGAAAGGGACTGTGGTTTGGGACAAGAGATCTTCTGGTTCCTGACACAGTAAATTGTTTGCTGACTACAATTTGCAGTTACTGTCTACCAGACAACAAAGGGTAGAAGCTTGTGAATCCAGTTTGCTGGTACGGACTTGAAACCTGCTTAAAAAAAATTAGGGTGACACCTCAAGCTGCTATTTTCAAAAAGATGTGCTATGATGAGCTTAAAAAAAGAGGGCCCTATTGCATCCCAGAGATCTGTGTGGTGAGGGGCCCTCCAGTTGCCAATCTCCTGCAAGAAGGAAGGTCAAATACAGCTGCAGTAACATTATCCTATGCCTTGGCCCTCAGTCTATGGACAGATGGGGATGGGGGTGGGGTGTTATTTTAGATTCCTGCAGGGCACTGAGTTTTGTCGACTTTGTTGTGGTGTCATGGTTTGAACTGCGGGAGCTCCTCTGCGGGGAGGCCGAGGCCACCAGCTGTGCCACAGGCCCCAGCCCAGGGGGCAATAAAATCTAAGCTCAGCATCTTCACTGTGTGAGGGAAGGTGGGACAAACCTATTGCTGCTCCCCATCCACCCTGCTAAAAACAGAGGGACTATTTCATACCAGGACCAGTTTTCCTGCTGATGTTCCTGCAGAGGCTGGGAGCTCTACCTTGAACTCCTGGGCTGGGGCTAAGTTTTAAAAAAGAGACTATCTTTTGTTATTCACTCTGTTACTTTCTTTGGCATGGGAAAGAAGTGAGAGAATTTGGGGAATTTTGTTTACTATTAGCTTATTCCACCCAGCCTTTCACTTTTTGAGAAATATGACTAAATGGGATTGTTTTATATTCAACTAGAAACAAGTTTTCAATTGGTCTGTAGTCTGAATTTAAAAAGAGTTCGGATTGGGCTTTATAACTAGTAACGATACAGTAAAAAGTTAATAAAACTTGCTCATTTGTATGACAGTGTGGGGACATTGTTAGCTCTTAATCTCTCCCTAAATTTAAAATGGAGTGGGGGGAATGGTCCAAAGTGTGGTACAACACTCTATAAAGTAATGTAGTCTAACACTTCTCTAGGTTTCTGTTATTGCAACTGTAATTTTAGACATTTGTACAGTTTATCTTGGACACAGGAAAAGTATATAGTCACAGACATAAAACACCTATGTATAAAATATAAAGCAGTGTTATAGTTACTAAAAAGGACATGCCTTATTGCTACAGCAATTCTTGCTTTTTATATATTGTACTGTACCACAACTTGTTTTGAGAATGTCATTTGCATAAATTATTCAAGTTTGAGAAATATTCACACATTTTGATTCTACAATATTTAAAATAAAACAATTTTCTAATGTGTCTCTTTATTAAAAGAGAAATAAAAATGTCATCTTGTAATTCTCTTAGGCCAGACACAAGGGTTTATACACCTTTTTTTTTTTTTCTTATCTTCTTTCTCGCTATTTACTTGCACAATGAAAGCCGCTGTTGGTACAAAGATTGAAGAGCTGTATATAATGGTGCTTTACACATTCACAATCGGTCTGTGCAATTGTGAAGTTCTATGAATGACCAAAGAATTACCAAACATATTTTCTAAATATAAAGGACAAAAAAACAAAAACCTAAATCCTTGGTTCCCATTAAAACAACACCAGGTTGCAATTTGGACATTTGAATGAATTCCAATGTTTTAAAGCTGAGACTTCAAAAGAGAAAGGCATGTTTGCTGCAACATCCGGTGACTGTAATACCTTACGGAAAGGTAAGTGGTTAATTTGCATAATTTATAATTTTTATACTAAAGAGCATTTTTATATAAACCAGAAAAAAACCCCTAAACTCTACAGATAAAGTTCTTACCTCCAGTCACTGCTGCAGGTAAGGTTGACATCAAGCTGTACAGCGCAATCAAAAACATACTTACATCTTAGCTCATTTTACAGGTACAGCCATAATCAAGGCACAAAGATCTTCTACAAGTATTTTTCTTCAATAAAGTTGTACAAAATAATATTACATTTTACAGTCTGTACAATATAATAAACCAGCAATAAAACAAAAAAATATATATAGGGAGAGGACTGTTGTCCAAGAATGATCGGAACTAAAAGGATCATTTGTGGACAGCACAAATAACATAAGTGAGGGTGGTAAATTTTCTGCCTAGATGCAACAGGCTGAAAAGTAGCTGTAATTCAAATGCCTGAGGTGTGCAGAGACACTTAGCTCCAAAACCCCAGAAAAATTGCTTTGTCTTCACTGTTCCTCTCATTATCTACTCTACTTCCTGTGCCAGTAACGGCTTAAAAGAGGCGGTCACTTTATCAGTTGACCTGCAACTCAGAAATGCTAAAAACTGTGACAGAGTAATAAATATTGTGGTGCTGCTACATTGTGTGTCTACTTCCTCAACAGTATTTAATAACCTGATACAAAGTGCATTAATCTTTTTTTCACCCATCAAGTACTCTTCAATGTCATGTTCAAAAGGAAACCCACACAGAGGGATAGGTATGACGTTAGTGTCATCCAGCTGACATACCAGTTTGAACTGAGGTTAACCTGCTGGAAAAAATTTAGCAGGTCATGTTCAGTTTAAAAAAACAAAACCTAAGGGAACAGAGGTAGCCGAGGGGCTTAGTGGAATGACGAAGAAGTGGCATGTCAAAATAAAGCACAAAAGTAGTCCCAAAAAGCATGAAGGAAAAATAACCCAAACTTGCTTCAAATCAGCTTTAAGGTTAAATAATTAAAGTAAACAAAGTGAAGAGACTGACATTTCTATAGTATATTCTTCCACCTTGTGTGGGGTAGTATCAAGAGAAAGAGTAAGGAGCAAAGAATTTAAAACCACAGGTTCCATGGTGATCCCCCTCACAAGAGTTCGTACTGGCGGAGATGCATCCTCTGAATGATGTCTCGACAGTCGTTGAACACTCTGCGGATATTTTCTGTGTCCACTGCACATGTAAAATGTGGGTAGCAATAATGCCGGCCATCGCCACTAGCCGTACTTATCCTCTGTGGAAAAAGAGAGGCAAAGAAATGGTCAGGTACCGTACCATGGGAAGTTTCACATCTCAGCAGTCTGTAGACATATGGAGAACCAAAACCTCTGGGAAATTCTCTATATAGGTCACTAAAGTAGGAAACTAAAAAGAAGGAAAGGCTGTGATCTGGTCCAGTATGAATGACAAATCTGAAAGGAAGATTAAATAAAAGTTAGGGATACTATTACAGAGTCAGTGTATAAGTACTTCATGGGAGCCACCAGTGCCATCATCATTTGCACATCACTGTGCAGCTGCATCTGTGCTGCTGACAGATGTGCATTCTGCCATTTAGCTGTCCCAGGAATTATTTTCTCTTCTTTTTTGGTGCCATCATGTGGCAAATTTTTCAACTTGCTTTAAATCAGGAACACAAAACTGAAAACTTTGCAGTTGTGAAGCCAGCAGTGGTAGAGAACAGCATCTTACTGCTTCTGCTTCTTGATGCTAAAGGCCCCTGAAGTTACCTTTACTTGGGGTACCTATTAATCCATCACTGAGCCCAGAACTCAGTGGAATTATTACCAAAGTGGCTGAGTTCCCACAGAATAATAAAGCATGTACAAATCCAGTAAACATCAGACCATGCAGAATTACATTTTCTCAAGGCTACTGCACAACTTTCTAGGTTCTAACTTAAGCTCCAGCATCACTTCACCCATGGTTATTTTGTTAAAATTCCCCAGGAACCTAAAAAATACTAAAAATAAACCAAACAAAAAACCACCTTAACTTTGTTCTGTATTACTATAGGACGGATAAATATAAATCCATTCTAGTCCATTATCTTGCAGAATATAGATTGAATGTTACGAAAGCAATGTCAGTTCTTGGGATAAAAATTTTTATAAATATTTTCTAAATTCTATTATAAAATTACACTGGCTGAACAACAAAAGACTATGTTTTATCTTACTCTGGCTACTCATGTATTTTTAACACAGTGATTTATTTTACATATAGGATTGACCCCTTTAAATACATCCAACTAGAGATATGCAATTCTATAGACAGTTAGAAGCCATGATTTACATAATTAGGTTATTTGCAGATTTTTGCAGGCAACTTGGGTAGTATTAAACATTCAACACTGACTATACAGGGGTGTTCCATATGTATTCTATAAATTATTCACTTTTTACTATGCTACACTCAATACCTAGTTCAAGGTTTATCCTCATGAAGAATGCTAATAAGCATTTCCTTGTGTTTATCATGCACTGATTTCACTAATGTCTATGGCAATAAGCTGCCCACAACATTCTGGAGACACCTGGTTACATATACAGCATGCCAAAGGATGTATTTTCAAAATATTAAGGGTTTGTCTATTTTTGTCACCTGACAGCTCTGTAGTTATCTCATTTTAAGATAAACACAGTATTTTCATCCCTACTCAAACCTTATTTTGAACAATAGTGTGTTACTCAGCACCAGTTCAGATGATGAAAAAAACACCAAAGCCTGGGACAGCAATGAAAGAACATTCACCTCCCAAGTGCGAGGAAGGTGATACTGACATCTCTACACTGCAGGGCTCAGGATGGCAGTTTCCAGTGAGGAGTCAAATGCACGATTTGAGGCAGCCTGGTCTGCGTGTTTGAACAGCAGCTCCTTCACCTCCCAGATTCAGATTTTTTAAAAGCCAGCATGAACTAGAGGCACCATGCCACTATTTTAACAGGGGTTACCTACATACACACTGGGGTTGTATTCAAACAAAACATCAGCAGCTGGAGAGCCCTGTGTACAAAACACCAAAATGGGGAGTAGCCTCAACAAGGAGCACACAAGCCCATTGCCTCCATGAAGAGCCTGGGAGGAGAAATGATGTGCCTGAGCTAAAGGATGGAGAATTTCCTAGAAGATGTGTTTCCAGGACTGGGAGACACGCTCGCCAGCCCAGCCCTGAAGTGCAGGCACTAGCTGGGCATGTGTCCAGCCAAACCTCATGCTCTGCTCTTGAGACTGAAATCCGACAGTGCCCCTCTCTGCTGCCCAAACCTCCAGGGGCCATGGGCCCCTACACCAATCCTGACATCAGGAGATGATGTACTTTGCCTTTTTAATACTCATACACTACTGTGTGGCAACAGTTACTGTAAATGTAGCCAGTTTTAACCCCCTTCTAAAAGTCTTCAAATTACATGCTTTAAATTCACCAGTACAACTGCCTACAGCCAGACAGAGTTTGAAGGGGTGCAGCACCATGGTGGTGCTTTTCACTCATATCCGTGTCTTATGCAGACCTGCTACCAGGATAAAAATACGAAGCATAATAAACCCAGATTTCTCTGAATCAAGGAAAAGGTCATAAGAGACTTGGAAAAAGAAGTCTAAAGCAAAACATGCACCTTTTTTCCTGGCACCTGCCTAAGGCCATCAGGCCATTCCCCAGGATGTACCCTGAGCTTATTTCCTCTGTCCCTTTTTTCCCTAACTCCCTCTCTCTGAAATCTCAGTCCTTTGTGCCTGGCCCCACAGAACTAGAAGTCACTGCTTATACTTGGCTTTTTCCCACCTTGTCCTCCCCATGCATGGTCCCTGTTAATCGAGGCACACACTGCCTGCTGTGGGAGGGGTCGACAGCAAGACTTTCAATTCAAACAGCCCAAGAGTATAAAGCAACTGGTTGGATGACTACATTCCTCTGTTCCATCACGCTCAGAAACCAAGCACAAACCCAGGAGATGCTCTCTGCCAGCTGCGGCAGTTGCAGGGAAATGGGGGGAAAAGCTGTTTCAGCCCCATGCCTGAGCCCCAGGGACTGTCTGCCAGGTGCCTGCCCCAGCCCAAATGCTTCCCCCACCCAGCACTTGTGGCCGTATTTTATGTGATTTCAAGGCCTACGCCCTCTTCCCTCCCCACTTCATAGGTGGCCTCCTTCTGTAATCCCAGTGAGTTACGGCAGTTAAGGACCTCAGCCCTGACATATTCTTTTAAATAAAGAAAACAGATAAAGGTTAAAGGGGACTTTCACCCTCATTTCCTCATAATTCAGATCTCTTAAAGCCACCCTCTTTCCAAATTGGATACTGTCACTTGCTTCACAGTATTTCAGCATTACCACAAGAGAGATTTGGCTTGAAGTGAGGTTTTTTCTGGTAACTCTTACGTTAACACAGTGCAATCTGACATTTTTCTTTGGAATCCGGAAGGCTAAGGCGGTGAGTGGAAATCCCCAAAGTGCAAACACAATTAATTGCTTCTTTCTTTCTTGGTACGTCAACAGCTGTAAATCCTAACAATACTTGTAAATATATAATGGCTTTAAAATTCTTAATTCTAATGAATCAGTTTGTTATCTCAAACACACATGTACAGTTTCTAGCAGTAGGGCACAATGGATGAGCTTTGGTTCTGGTCTCTGTTACTGCTCTGCACTGTACAGCAACTCAGCATGAGTGAAGCCGTGATACTGGATTAAACCCTGGTTCTGACAGCAGAGCTGGGCTATGCCTATGTGCCTGATAACTGCTTTTATCTTCAAAACATAGACAAGACCTTTTCAGCTCCAGCTATAGGGTAAACCTTAATGGCAAGAGTAAATGTGACTAGACAAGGAAAGTTTCTTATGATTCCTCAGTAGGGCCATGACATCTGTTCTAGGGTGAGACAAATCTTCTAATTGGCACACCAGATTTAAGAATAAAATCATAAAATCTACTTTTTTTTTTTTCTCAATCCTCTTGCCAGCTGACTACTGCCAAAGTCCTTGGAGGAATGTAGCATAAAAATAAAAAAACCTATTTGCTTACACATGGATTGTACGTGACCATGCTGAGCACTAGCACTTACTTGCTGTTTGACACTTTGCATGGCAGGTGACTTTCTATAAAATGGGCATAAAAATGTGTGAGTGCTGAGGAAGGTCTTGCAAGATGGGCAGCTGAACAGAATTAGGAAATTGCCAGACATTGTCCTCTCCGTCTAGTTTTCTGTAAAACTCCATCAGTTTTCCCTAAATAAACTATGCCATCTGTCAGTATTTCCTATGATAGAATCACACATAAGATGAAAATTACTCACTAAAAACTCATCCCGGATGAAGAACTTGGCTCTTGTGACTTTGGGGTCTTCTCCTGCATCTGGTGTTGCTGTTCAATTAAAAACAAATGACATTAGAAACATGAAAAGCAAACAATCATCTACTTTTTGTAACAAAAGGTTTAATAAGGAGAAAGTAGCCCTTTAGTACAGAAACTGAAATGTTAATTATCTACAGGAGATTCCCAGTAGGTAATTCTAAAATGCAAGGGTACAATAAAATTTGCCTACGCATACAACATATTTTAGGAACCTGAAAATTGCTGAAATCGTTGTGACAATGTCATTGGTCATATCACAAAAAGGCTTATTCACATCCACAAGTTTGTTCATATAGATATAAAACAAGTGGGAGTCAGGGTTTAGCTTTTATCAGAAGCAGCAGCTGAGCTTTCAGTTTCTGCAGCAAAACAGAGTCTCCTGGAAAAAGCTTCTGCAGGCAGGAATTTGGGTTTAAAAATGGTTAGTCCAAGATTACATTTGGAAAAAATGGTGGCATAAAAAGATCTTTTGATATCTATCTATCTATCTATCTATCTATCTATCTATCTATCTATCTATCTATCTATCTATCTATCTATCTATCTATCTCTCTTATTTCCAGGCCCCTAGTCAGGAGAATACTTTAGATACACTGCCCATATCAAGGGGCCTTAGACTAAAGTCTTGTTGAGCATGAGACTTGTTGGTCAGAACTGTTTTTTGGCAGATGAAGTCATCACTATCCAAACCATGCAACAACTATATATGTATAATACACTGAAGAGATAACCTATTTATTTCCTGTCAGTGTGAGCTCTCCTCATCTAAAGCACCAAATCAGATGCTTGTAAACATAATATGGTAAAGCCCTGAATTTATGAGAATACAGAAACATATCTTCTATCTATAGCACTAGGGGCAAAAATAAGAGCAGCAACACAATCAATAGCATCTTGGAATTCTGTGCTGCTGCCCTTAAAGAATGTCAGCTGAAATTAAAGACTAAATGAACGACTACAGGTTAAAAACAGAGAGCTCCTTCATATGTTAATATTCTGGATCACTCTAGATATCTACTGTGAAATCCCTCTGAAAAACGCCAAAAGCTACTTTACTCTGACAACTGGCTTACTAAAAAAAAGTGCTGAAAATGCACTCAAACTGTTTATGTGATGTATGTTTGAGAGGGGGAAATTTGGACGATGGAGACAGATTTTTTCCAAAAGCCCTTAGCATTACAAAACTGGTGCCAGGTTAACTCAGATTTTGCAGAATAGCTGCAAAATAAGTCTAATGAATCCATAACAAAGTTCAGCACCAGGGGAGGTCCAGGCAGAAGTATCTGGCAGGGGGAGAGACACGCCCAGCAACTTTGCCTTCCTGGGAGTGGTGGTTGCTCCCAATGAGGTGCAGGCAGGTGCTCTGGAGCCAGCCCCCCGCATTCCTCACACAGGAGCCAGAACCCCTTCAGACTCTGCCCACGCTGGGGTACTTCAGAGCTACCTGCTGCCAGCACACTCCTTGCCTGACCAACAATTCATGTGAAAGAACAGTGTATGCTTGTGAATTTGTGTGTGTGAGAGAGACAGAGAGAGGAACTGTGGGCTGGGCCATGCTGGCATGTCCAATCCCAGCATGGTGAGAAACCTTACCATCCTCAGGTACAGTATAATGCGCATATTCAGGAAAGTAATCTTCAATTTTTGATTTCCCTGCCAAGACTTTTTCAGCCAGCATGTCCTGTTTATTCAAGAATAAAATGATAGAAATGGTCCGTAACCACCTGTCAAGAACAAACCAAATGTTTGTGTTATCTCTGACATGTTAATCAAGGAAAACATATCATGTCAATAGAAAATCTACTGGCTATTCCTGTGTAGACAGAGAGTGAAGTAGTGTAGAACATGCTTCAACAGAGAAATAAAAGATGACCTAGATAATAGTTTTGATTGGGTTGCACCTGTGCTGGTAACTGTATTTCTAGGATCAGTAAATACATTTATAATAACTGCAGTGGACATTGTTGCAGGGAACAGTTTTCAAATTTTTTTCTAAATTATCCTTTGGATATTAAGTTGGAAAAACGATGACATTTTCTAAAAGCACTGCAGTCCACAACGAGACATTACTGTGTGCTTTGCTTGGTTTTGATGAAGCAAAAAAAAAAACAACAAGGCTGGAAAACTGCCTTACCTTAGACTGCTCTATCTTAACTATTGCTCATCCACAGAGATATCCCATCTTTTAGGGTGGCCTGTATGACACCTGGTGAACATAAAGAAAATAATCTCTTTTCTTGCCCAATTAATCTATCACTGTGATGATGTGCCTTTGGGACTTGCTGTTAACATTCTTCCTGACTCCATCTTCAATCACTTTTCAGTGCAGAGCACCCTCACAGATAATATGCTGAAAACTTCTTTACCTTATTCTGTGTATTGTTTTCACTTATTCTGTATTAGGAACCTATTTGGATTGCTCTTTGGTTAGGTATCTGTGGTTTACAAGCACTGTGATAGAATGGCAATTTCATGGCAGTTACAGTTAGATTAGACCTGAAATACCATCCCACAAGGCAAAAATCCCACACTCTCTCAGAGATGAGCCTTACGAGAGTGGCTGCCCACGTGGGGACCGAGCGCAGTGGCAGCAGCCAGGGAAAGGACTGCCACACCACCAGTGAGCGGCTCCCGCCGCTGCGCATCAGGAGGAGATCAGATCTTATTCCCAGGATGCTCTCAGGCTTGACCAAGCAGCGCAGTGATGCCAGGAAGGGGTCTCCCTTGCTTCCCTCACAGCAGCCAGCCTGGGGAGCTTGCCCTTCCCAAGCTGTCCCCATGCACTGCATTGTTGTGGCAGGAGTGGTGAAACACTACAGGCACCATGTCTGTGCCACGGCCCCCACCAGGGAGGGGTGTGCACCGTGGGGGCATGCTGCGACCTGGCCCAGCCTGGGCATTTCCTGAGCATACAGTAAGGGGACTCCTGTTTTGTAAGGAGTTGAACTGTAGTTATACTGGGGAAGATGGAGGGGAAATGAACTTCATTTTACCTGTTATTCCAGATACTTTTGAAGAGGTCCAGGGATTCCCGTAGTCTATTTGTGTTATTGTCTTCCCTTATTACCATGTTGTAGCTGCTGCAAGCCACAACGAAGATGATAGCTGTGACATCTGGGCAGAGCACACAAAAGAAAGAAAAAAAAAAAAAGAGAAAGAAGAGAACATCTTCATTATCCCAGCATGCACTCCTCAGGATAACACTATCATTACTCCCCAATCTGCCAAACATGCCTGTACTAGTGACATACTACATGCCAATATGAATAATATGCTGCTCACACCTCAGTAAGTCCAAATAAAAACATGGGATATTTTTACTTACCATTAAAGCACTGGATCCATTTTCTTCTCTCATCTCTCTGGCCACCTACATCAAACATGCTGTTAAAAAGCCATAGGATGTTATATCATTTATGTGCACTAGGAAAACCACACAAAGCATGCAGCATGAGGGTTCAACTAAATATCTGACAACCCCAAGGACAGAGGCAGTAAAATATTGCCTGAATAGGAGAGAGATCTGCTGATGCTGCACCGCATGTCAGAGACAGCTGCACAGCTCCACCTGCCCTGCTCTGCCAGAAGAAGGCTACTGAACCCACATAATGAGAAATACACTCTTCAAGGGCAAGTGTTGGCCTTTCCAGTCCACAGAAGTGTGTATGGCATGTAAAGCTGGACCTACTGTACTGTGAACAAGCACAGGTTTCAGGATATTTTGAAGGGTGGTGGAGAGAGTGCATCTCTGTAAGGAGGGCATGGGGGTAGCTCAGCCCTGTCAGCAGTGCCATCTTTCTGGGCAAGAAGTGGTGAGTGAAAGCAGCCTGATGGTGTGTTACAGGGACACAGTGTAAAACTCTGACAAACACAGAACTTGCAGCCCTCTGGAAGAAGGGAAGATTACCATTGACTTCTGTGAGCCCTTATGCCAAAAGGTATGAGTTTACAGTGCCATACCAATGAACCAGTTTGTGAAAGCAAAAACAGTCCCACAAGAAAGCATTGCTAATATGCATGGCTAATATCAGTTCTTTTTGCAAAGTATGAGGCAATTTTACTAGGACCTATGGGAAGACAGCTAAAAGAACAAACCAATCAAATAAAAACCATCCACTCCCTCTGTAAGCCTACTATACCAAGAACACGTGTGCACAGACATCTAAATGAAGTTGTTAAAAATTAGTATGATATTCACAAATTATTATTAATAGACTTACTGGAAATTTACTTTATCTACTTGAAATCTTGTTTCAAAAATCCCTGATGTCAACACTCTGCATCTTAATAGGTCCTGGAAATGAGAACACAGAAGCTGATTAGAAAGGCTTCTTTCTAACCTAATTTTGTTTTTAAAAGGTTGGAATATTATATTCCATGAAAAGTCTTGAATGTTTCATTTAATTAGGTTCAGTCAAACTTGTAGGTGATTCTGCATTTGTCCATACTGACACAGTGGATAAACACAAACAGGATCACTGCACTTGGTTTGAGCACACTCAGAAAGCAGGAGACCTGATACACGTCCTCCTTGCTGCCCACTGAAACATGTTCTTGACGGTCACACAACTTGGTATGAGGCGCAGATAATGAATTATGAAGCTACATAAAACTGAGAAAAACATTATTCATGTTGTAAAGTCAAGTATTCAAATGTTAAAAAACTCCAGATTTACAGTTGCCCAGGCAACCTTAACTCTGCCCTCTTTTGTATTGAATGAGACAGGAATCCTATTGAAATAATAGCTTGTGACTGAGTAATTAAAGTTCTATTACAGAGCACAAGGGAACCAAATTTAGTTTGTACAGAAATGTGGCATTTCTTCTTTATTTTTCAAACTAGCAATACTTTACAGTTTTAGTAACTTTCTTTTAATAATGACAAAATAATAATTCCCTTGATTCTCAAAGGAAGTAAGCAAAAGCAATTTATGATGCATACCTCAGGCAACTAGCTCACCATGTGCCACTGTCATCACCAGCAGCGCTTTTAACCTTGAGTATCCAGAACTGCTGCTTGGGGATTGAGTGTAAAACAAAACTGGAGGCCAGATCGAGCTGCCAGCTGCCTGATGGGGATGAACTCCCTCTGAGCAGCCATGCTGCCTGCCCGCAGAGCACTCCCCTTCCTGGGGGAAGGGCTGCTTGGTCTAGCTTAGCTCTCCTTGCCATGCAGTGGCTGCAAAAGCAGGAATGGAAGGAGGCAGTCAGTGGTGCAGAGTACAAGCACAGCTTACCTATTTCCTTTTCCCTATCATCTAGTGGTTCAAGTGCTCTGGTAGCTGACAAACCTTGGCTGCTTTGACAGCCACATGCACTCAGATGAAGTCTACTTATTTAATTCTTTTAGTTATGCTACTGCCATTTTCTGTCACTTGCTGACATTTATGTGTCATTGGACTCAGTCATTATTTTGGATGACGCAAAAAAAATTACAGAAAACAAGGGAAAAGAGGAAATTAGTGATTTTTACCAGTTAATTCAGCAAGACAACTGATAAAGGCTTGATAGGATGAAAACAAAAGCAAAAGAGAATCGCTCCTTTAGAACAAAAATTTTCTGCCTGCCAAATACCAAAAGCCTCTTCTGATCTTTGAAGACACATCGCATTTCTTCCCAAAGGAAACTAATAGGAAAAACTTCTAGATGATGAATGACTGCTTCAGGTAGAGAAAGGCCTCCCAAGAACAAACAGGCCAACACTAACATAAATCATGGAAGCCAAAATGAGGCTTTGCTTGACTGACTTCTCTCTCCAGCTGAGTGATATCGATGCTAAAACCATGAGGTTCTAGATGGAGTAAATCCCAGTGCTCCTGCTCTGGTCTAAAAATGTCTTGAGGGCTTTAATGATTGATCCTGTATTGGGTCTACTATACAAGAGTCACTTTGTAATACAACACATACTACTTTTTACAGGCTTCTGTGTCAGATTACAGTCAGAGTAATTGGACATGCTCATGGTTACAGACCTAAACCAGGTCTAAAGGAACAGGCTCTGCTCCGCAAACTTCCTTGGGTAATCTCTGTCAAGTCTCTTCAATTTCTCTGAATTTCAATCCCTGATTGCACAGTGAGATTTGACAGCTGCATTTTTTTTAAGGGCATCCATGTATTATACACCTTGCATGGTTAGACAGAACTACGCAGTGCAGGGATTCCCTTCTACCACCTATTATTGCACTTTCTGATGTGACACACAATCTTTCCCGAGACTGCTAGATAACAGGGGGATAGCAGCACTGAAAAATGATGGAATGTTTGCTGAAGAGACATCCTGCCCAAGGAAACCACACACCCTGAGCACAGGGAAAGCAGCTGAAGATGTGCAACATTCTTATTTCAAGGCTGCACCACTTCAGCCTTAACATGAATGTGTTAGGGCACTCAATCAAGATGCATCTGGGAAAAAACACGTCTTGTCCTGCGAATAAGGCTTAAATAGAAACTATCCTGCCCATAGGAGATGCGCACAGGCAGGAAAGAAGGAATTTGCACACCTGCAGAGAAGTTCACAAAGTCTGCTGCTGCCACTGGTGCTCTCCCCTGAATGTGGACACTAGATGCACTGTAAGCTTTTGCCTCTGAAGGACCCTGCAGATGGATAAGGGATGTCTCCCTCTGGGATCATCTCTACCATTGAAACAAAGCACTTTTGTGTAGCAAAGGCTGGTGAAGAAAACAGCAGGCTTTTACACTCATGTCTTTTGTTCTCTCTTCCATTTACTTTGTTTGCAGGACACATAATAGGAAGCAAGAAGAACTAACAGATGTATTACAGAAATCACTGACCTACGTATAACAACAGTAGAAGAAAAACTTGCAACACTAAAAAGCCTCTTCTTTTCTTTAATATCCATTACTTATACTGCTAGACCATATTTTGGCATTCTGACATATGTCCTACTTCAGCTGCAGTTGGGATTAAAATAAATTACATCGAGCACCCAGATGAATGGGAGTGGTAGTTCAGACCCTACCCCATTAGTTATACTAACCTGATCTGTGGGTGTGTAGTCATCCATGCTGACGCTGTCAATTCTTTCTAAAAAGCTGGAAGAAAAATAAGCATGCATTTAGGTATGTAAAATATTGTCTAGTAGGAGACTTTTCACTACCTTTCATAGTTTAGACTCCCACTGCAAAGTAAAATACAACTTGAATCATAACGTTATGAGCCTATTCCCTTTTATTGCTTTAGCCTATATTTTTATAAGCATATATAAACATTTTACCCTGACTTTGTTTCAATACAGCACTTTTACACTTACCATTATGCAGTACTCACAAATAGTCCAAAATGTAGTTAAAATGTTATAATTTTGTGAGGTGCGCTAAAAAATACTATGACTAACCATATATCTTAACATCATACAATTGTTAAGCTTAAAGATTTTGGGGTTTAAAATAGAAAATGTGGTGAAGGGGTGCCTTTATTTAGCATAATGATAATAAAGTACAATGCTATGTTAATTATGGTCTCAGTAACATTAGCAATTTGGACTGACATGGTGCCCCCCAACACTGCAACTAAAGCACAAGAAGTGGAGAGTAAAGCTGATAGGAAGTGGATATTACTTAATGAGTCTCATTCTTTATGCCATAAAAACTCGGTGAGATGCATAAAGTGCAAGAAAAACTTTCAACTGAATGGAAAGGTAAGCGAAAAAAGAACCAGACAGAAAAGTGGGAACTACATTCTGTAATTATTGAAAAGATTTTTTCAAAGCTCTAATTCTTTCCTAATATATGTTAGAATGGTAGCACTTTAGGACATAAAAATGTGATTTTATGTTTCTCGCTAAAATGGGCAGGTTCTCCTCTCTCACTTCCACCCGTTTCTTAGATCTCATGTGAGTCTAGCTGGCTTGTCTTCCCTAGACATAGACTTCCCTTGTATCACTTAGAAGCTTTCTTGGATTTCTGCATTGTTATTTGGTATTTGGCAGTGAATATCCAACCAGGTGGTGCATCACAGTACAACAGTATCTAGATTTCTTAATCAAAAGACAAGTTTTCCTCAATTTTACTTGAGTGTGCATGTGGAAAACATGTCCCACTTAACTGTGGTGGGAAAGAAAAACCAGTGAATTCTTGACTTAAAATGTGACTCACTGTTAACACAGGGGTCACACACCACAACCAGTTGAAAAAAATACCCCCCTAAAAACCTGTTTGTAATTCTCATAGCACCTTCCCATGGACAGAAACTGAAAGGAAAAGAAAATATGCTGCATATACATTTAGTTATATTATTTTTCCTTCTTGAATCTCCATTGTTATAACAGGGAAACAAAATGAAGCATCTACAGTTAGAATATCCAGCCTTTCTTTCTGGATGATCAAGGTGTGATGGCTAAGAATAGTGCTTTTAAAAACAAAAATCACTGTTTAATGCAACACAATGGATCCCTCATTACAAAACTATAGGGAAGAAACTCTAAAGAAAAAGCTTTATTTCCCCACAAAATCTGCTCCCCTGCTAAATGCCTCATAAACTTACTATAAAGATATAAAAGTACATCTTTATAGCTATGTACAGTTAGCATGGGAAAGCAGTTACATTCAGACAGAACCTTCTGGTCAGATGATTTTCATCAGAAGACTGATCAAGCACAGTTTAAATTTGGTTAATCCCAAAGTTAATGCAAACACCAGAGCAGAGCGATGCATTTTTAACTGGCCACCTATCATTAACAGAACTCTCATCTCACACTTGCAGCACAGGACATGGAAGAAGAAGGCAAAAAAGCCCAAAGCAAAATTGCCAAAACTTCCTAAACAAAAATCATGTGCTTAAAAAATGTCACTTGATACAACAGCTCTAGTGATTTATACTTGTAAGGTTGCTGTCCATGTGTAATCCACTTTAAAATAAATGCAAGGTTTTACCTGCTGTATCAAGCTGGAATATCACTAGCATCCAATAAATCACCAGGCTGCTATTAGGATTTGGATAAATTTTGTAGCTTTACAGAAAATTAACCTTTGTGTATGAGGGACAGGCTTCCTAAGATTTGTTTTGCAACTCCACGAAGCAGGTACTGAGACTTCTTAGACATTGAAACAAAGACAGCTGAACTCTTACCTTCTCAAAAGAAAACCAGTTCTTGAACATCCTTCACATGAACTCCTTACTTAGCTAATTAGCCCGGCATCAAAAAGTAGTTCTGACAGGCAAATGTACTTAAGTAGGTACAAGTAATGGATTCCAGACAAGATAAGGAGTCAGTACTCCCTCACTTCTAAATACACTATCTTCATTCTCTTTTCTGTATTAAAATGGGGAAACTGGAATAATTTTTCTAAATTCCTTTCCAAAGAATGTTAATTTGTACTAATCCTGAATATTTTGAATAATTATGTTCTGGCAAAATATAGATTCTTTTATACATATATGCATATATTTGCACATCAACAAATTTTGAATTTACATGACTAAAATTTCAATTCAAAGAGCTTAAAGTACAGAAATGTCTCCCAGTTGTGGCAATGCTTACCTATCTACTCAAAACATCAGTGTGAGGAAAACACAATAGCAGAAGAATGAATAAAAATGGACACCAAGTATCACTTATTGTCTCTTTTTAGATACTGTTTTTTTCAGCTCAGGAATATAATTATTTTCACAGAATCGTGCCTTTTTACAATACTGACAGATCTTCTATTTATGCAGCTTCTATAGAAACCCATACTCAGGGTTTATGTTAATTCTGAAGTAACTGTTGTTTTGCATGCATGTGCAATGAACTTCAAACTCACGCATTCAACTCAGCAGTGAATAAAACCGTAATGTGTTAGACATTATTTATACTTCTACTTCACAATTGTGGTTTTACTTATAAAGGATTCAGTCTGATAATTAGTGTAGCATTTATGTTCTTTTTTTTACAGTATAGTGTTTTACATTTCCTTACATGGAATACAGAAACTATCTTTAATGCAAAATAAATAAATTAGGCAAGGTATTGGAAAGAACGTCTCCACTGCTATGTTTGGAAATGAAGTGGCTTGGTTTGCCAACAAATTAAAGCAAAGCAAAATGGACTAATAAAGTTTTTAAAAAGAAATCATGAGCTACTGACATTATTATATCTATTATTAAGCTGATCTGTAGTTTTATAAATATCTTCAGCGAGTTTCCTAGGAAACTCAGTTGACACTTAGTTTGACAAGCAATCTCTAAATTTTATATTATGCAAGCTGTGAACACGAAAGTACAGGTTTTAGATGTGCCTGCAAGTGCATGTGGGAACTATCAATAAGTATTATTCTCTCTAAAAACCATGGCAATTTGAGCAGCAGTAGCAGCTATATAAGAATTTCTGAAAAAAGAATTCATAAATGTACAAATAAACAGGAGGTAATTGGACATGAAAAGCCTTTTCTCACTGAATAAATCACTACACAGCTCTGTACAGGTATTCTAACCTAACAAACAAAACAAGAACTAAAAGACAAATCGTGTGTTGAGAACAATATGATAGACAGAAAACCCATGCTATAAGTATATTTTGACATCCAAAGAATTGGAAAGATGAAGTGCTAAACCACAGATCAATGCAACAAACTAGATATTTTAATAAATCTTGGTTTACTTCAAATATTTTTTAATGCTCTTGCCCCAACATTTCAATGGCCTTGTATCAAAACGTTGCTGTGGAAAACAAGAAAAGTTGTGTCAAAATGATTATCTCTTTAAAGAAAAAAGGGAGCATGGCAAATCTTTAAGGCTTTAAGTTCTCAGAGTGAAGAATCTCAAAACTATCTTCAAGTAAGTTGCTGGGGTCTGCAAACCTTTACAATTCAGATGGACCATTAAGAGCTTTGTAAACTCCTCAGTCAGGCTCAAAATAACATATATATATATATATATGTATGTATGAAACCACCCAGGAGTTGGACTTATAATTCCACTCTCCTTGGATTGCAGGAAGTCACAGATGAGGCAGATATTTCACATGGAGAACACCTACCCCAAGTCTCTAGGGAGCTAAAATGGAAAACCCCCTAAATTTAAAAAAAATTATAGTTTCTGTTGCCATTCTCAGGGACAATACCAATATTTCAACATCCCCCACCGTTTCCCCCCCAAAAATATCTCTTTTTTTTTTTTTTTTAACAGTTAAGGAATTATAAACCTGTTAATTTTTCCTGCAACTTTTGAAATAGGAAATGACAGATTTCAGGTTTCAACAATACCTTAGACTCCGAGGTTGCCTTCAAGCAAACTCATACTACTCTGATACAGTTCTTGGTAACAGAAAGACAAAACAAGAAAAGTCCTCAGTAATATTCTAACCCCTAAAGGACTCATTTTCCCAAGTCATTTGCTGAAAATATCAGCAGAAATCCCTCAGAAGCCTTCGCAAAATTTAGCAGCTAAGGATTTTCCTGACATATTTAAATCGTTCCTATATTTTTAATACAGCTCCCAGGTGATAACGGGAGTACTCCTGCTCTCTCCGGGCACATCACTCTGGAGCTGCAGCCCACCAGGAGCCAGAATGGGCGAGCAGCAGGTCGGAGTGGAAAGGGAGAACCGGGCCCGGTTTGGATCCGCTCTGGCTCACGGATGCTGTGCCACAGTTTTAAAGAACCATTTGTCGCATAAGCTGCTGCTACGGAGGAAAACACCCACTACAAGCACACAAATACTAATGATGCTCTTGGAACCGGGCGCCGCCTCCGGCTGGGTTGGGAACCCACGGATCGGTGCCGCTCTTGTCACGCGGGTTTGGCAGCTGCCAAGCTCCCCGTCTGCTCCCGGCGCTCAAAAGTCTCTGCTTCGCCAGCATCGCGCTTCCGCTGCGCGGTCTCTGCAGGCGCGGGGACACGGGCGGGGACACGGGCGGTGGGTGACACGGGCGGTGGGTGACACGGGCGGTGGGTGACACGGGCGGTGACTGCCGGGAGGGGGAGCCCTCTGCACAGCATGGCTCCCGCTCCCGCCCTTCTCTGCCCGCCACCCTATGCTGCGCCTCGCCGGGAGGCTTTTGCTCAAACACCGGTGAAACATGAATGTAACAAAGATTTCCTGAATTTCCATTGCTCATCCTTCCTCCCCGCCACAGTTTTTAATCCCGTATTTCCCCACGGCTTGCCAGCCTCCCAGCTGTGCTGCCCAGAGCTGGCAAAGGGCTGCGTGGGGATGACAAAAAAAAAACCAGGTGGGATTTATCCACAGGCAGGCACCATCACCCATCCACAACTCGCAGTTTGCCAGCAAGGGGAGCCTGTTGTGTCAGGAGATGATAAGGTTAAACAGGAGGGGAGAGCAAAGGACAGTCATGGCTGAAACCCACCGGCTCGTTAACCACCCAGGGAAGTTTGAGGATCGGTGGTTCAAATCCTCTGGCTAGCCCTCTGCTCCGGCGAGGGTGGACACAGTAGGATGTGGCATCCTGGGCTGTAAAACCTTTGGCAAAGCCATATGTTTCCCCGCAGCAGCACCAACCACTGAGCTTGCTTCAGAGGGACAGGGGCAAAAACAAAACTGGGAAGAGGCTTGGGCCTTGGAGAGAGATTTCTCCTAGTCACTCATGCAATAGTACTTTGCTGTCCCGGTGTCTGTTCCACTTGCTGTGGGAATAAGCATCTCAACAGGGAGGCTTACAACCCATCTTGTTTTGTCACCCCCGCCAAAGCTGCTGCCAGCTGTGGCCCCGGCCACCACGAAGTCATCAAGAGCAGAGCCATCATGAGATGCTTTACTGGTACCAGCAAAAAAATGCTCCCCGCTAATCGTACAAAGCAGGAAACTCTAGTTTAAACCCTATTTACATATGACAACTTCGGCCAAAACATTAAAAGCAAAGACATGTGATGATGGTTGCAACCGAGGGCTTGCATACCATCCATCAGTCTACCCACTCCCACAAGGAGCCAGACTGCTGGCAGCAATCAGAGGCACATTTGGCAAGGATAAAGAAAGAGGGCTAAAATCTGTAGTTTTGCTGGTCTATGGGTTCGGTTAAGGGAGTTTCCTAGCAGACATCCATTTTAACCTCACTTTCTCCACCGCTAAGCATGTGTGCAGTATGTGCTGCAGAACACCTCTAAACATCACAGGCTTTGGCATGTGTCCAGCTATTAACTTAAACAAATGTACAAGAAGTTCAACTGCATTAAACGTTTCAGATATATGAGTAATAGATACCCCCTTTCTGCTTAATAATAGCAATCTCATTTTTAACTGAAAATACACAAACTAAACTAAAAAATGAATAAACAGTATGACTCCCATAACTGCTTGCCCCCTCTGGTTCCCTAAATTTGCTAAGAAGCAGTGTGAATTTTGGGAAATGCATTTCTTCCTTCTAAATTTAGCAAACTAACCACTTTTTGGCTTAGCAGATGTTTTTGCTTTCCGAGCAAGAGGCCTATGGGGATCATCATTAACCCTCTTCTTAACATAAAGACTGACTAAGACTTAAATCTGGAAAACTGTCATTCACATAAAAAGGTTAACAGGCTCCAGCAGAAATGAGACTCATCATCTTCAACTTCTGCCCCATGGGATCTCAGAGAAGAGGGAAGAGGACAGGAAAAGAGAGAAAGAAGAAGAAAGGTAATTTATTTGCTTATTTTAAAAGGGAAACTATTTTTCTATTGCGTGCATATAACAGACACAGATTTGAGTTCTGCAATAGAAAGGCTATAAAGAGCGCACTCTGCAATTATAAGTCCAATTTTGAACAGAGTACCAAAACATAATAACCTGAGAAGAGAAAGCTCATATTGCACTACCCAGAGAGATCTGGATCCTGACTGCTTTGTGAACTGATGCATGGCAAATTAGGGTATCTCTATCCACCGTCTGAATGAAGCAACTGTTTAACATCCTCCAGCAACTACACAAACTGGTGCTGGAAGGAAAGCTGAGAGTACGTGAAACACCCCATGAGACACAGGAGAAGAGTGCAGCTGTCCCATCGTTACCTGGAGAACGTGCCTTTAAGACAGAATGATAGATCAAACCTGTGGTTTTCCATCCCACAAACTAAAGTGCATAGAAGACCTCACCTCTATCTCTTCTGGTTAATTCTTCAAAAATAACCTGGACTTTTATGTTCAGGAAAGCCAAACTGTGGGAAAAAGCATTGATAATACTCAAAGCTATAAAATGCATCAAGTTTACAAGCATCATCTATATACCACAAGGTTGCCAAGGGATGTCAAAAGTTAACAAAATATATTTTCACTGGACATTGGAAACAGAGCTTCCTCTGTTGCTGAAAAGTTTATCTTGCTGTCATAATGAAAAAATTATTGCAGTGCAACTTACACATTCTGGTTGATGTTTTTGTTTACAAAAATGGTTGCAGTGTAGATATCCTCTGAGTACACAAATCCACCAAGTGCTGTGAGCCCTGAAGAACGCCAAATCCTGGTTAGAAACAGCACTGGTTGTTGGAAATTAACGACCACTTAATATGGTGGAAGTGGTTTGGAATAATAAGTCTGTTATGGGGATTGCCAGAAAGGAAAAACCAGTTTAACTGGAGTTTTCTACAGGAGGTTGATAAAAGGGAAGGCAGAAAATCCCCAAACAGAAGTAAAGGTAACAAAACACTGACTGAAGAGGAAGTCACGAGAAGTTTGTGTTTACCTGTGGCGCCAGTCCAAGCTCAGTGCAAGAGAACTTGCTGCCAAGAGCTCTTAAGTCTAAAAAGTCTAATAGGATGATTCAAAAAGGAGGATGCTAATACCCCCTAGAAGACCCAGATGAAGAAAAGCAGATTCTTCAGGGTGGTGAACACTCCTTGCCAGGAAAAACACACATGCAGATTTAATACTGTTTTCAGATCTGTGCATTTTTGGTGACATGCAAATGAAACAACAGTGTGTTAAAATCCTGAGGAAAATGAAAGTGTATCTGTTTGCTTATCTCGTGTTTATCAGGCATTGACACAGCCCAGAAACTGACATGGCTGGAGTCAAAGAGGACAACTGGCACTGGTTCCAAAGTTTAACATTTAGATCACAGGATCAGCTCTCATAAGAATCTCCTGAAATTCCTACAGATAACTGCCATTTGAGGAATATGAGGGTTTCTAACACTTGTCCTACCAGAGAAGAAGCTTTCTAGGATAGCATGTAAAACCTGAACTATGCCATGAGCGCAAACTAAGAAAAATGAAACATTTTTCTATGGAAAATTCATGAAGGTGACCAGCTTTCTGCACAGAGAGGAAAAAAGCAACTGTTAATGCTGACCTTGTAGAACACCTGGTACAACTTCTTTTTCCTTACTGCAGTTTATGAAGTGTGGTGGCAGATCATTTCTCTTCTGTACTCCTTAATACTTGTCCCAACTGTAACACTGCACCTCTACCCTGTGTGAAGGGCATGCTACACAAAAGGTGAGGGTCATGCTGGACACAAACTCTATGAGCAACCCTTTGATGTGCAGAGCTGCTATATGGTTCACCAGCATATTCTCAGTTACAGGAATAGCATAGTACCATGCCAGTGTTCAAGGTAAGAAAACTTACCTAGCAGGGAAAAAATTAATGGCTCAGGAGCTAAAGGACAGAGGGATGATGAGGACTGATAGCCTTCCAGCAGTTCTAGTGCATCTACCTCCCAAACACCCAACAGGACTGCTTCACTCATCATTCAGAAGCAGATCTATTGCCTTCCCCTTAGCAGAGTGAAGAGATATGGTAACTGTTCCCCTTCAACCGGAACGACTCAAAGCTTGCTCTTCTCAAACCTGTTCATGCCATGCACCAGAATTTATTTGGGCTTCCCTAACTGTAGTCTAGAGCTGACTGGTTATCTTTCTTATATAGTTTGGATCTGTTAATGAAAAACAGTATCAGGTAAATATCTGTATATGATCGTCTGCCATAGAAATTAGCAGGTGAAGGTAAAAAAATCAAGCAGAGGCCTAGCAGTGCAGATACAAATGCCAGACATAACCATTACAGTCATAAGAAAATTCCTGTATCTTTACAAATGCTGCTGCTGAGATGTTTTCATTACATTACCATTATCCTGCCCATTTTAGAACAGGATATATTTAACCACTGAATGTATTCAAGCAATTGGTCCCACCACCTACGGCTTGGGTCAATGATTACCTCGGGTAGCTGGAAGAAGACATGGAGCTGAAGCCAGATGATGAATTATTACTACAAAAATGGAAGGAGAAGGATGCAGTGACCATGTCCAACTTGCTAATAATTGGCCGAATTCCATTTAACAGCAATAAGATATTTAAACAAAACAAGGGTTATAAAACTTTGTGTTAAAAACTAACCCTGCTAACCTGTACATTTGATAATAAGTCACATTAACATTGTTCACTATTAATACAGCATTTTGTGAAAAGCATTCCTAGCGGTGCACTCTTTGTATGTTTCCTTACATTCCCATCAACTTTCCTTGACTTTCAGTGTACAGAATATTTGTACTATTGAAACAATACAATGAATTGGGTTTGAGGAACAAGGAAAATAATTACATAACAACCCAATTATGTCCTGCTTCCAGTTACTTGGAAGATTAGGTTACACTTCTGTTCTTCATCTCTCTACCCTGTATCAAACAGGTGGTTGTCATTTCAGGAGTCTGGCTTACAAAAGTCTGCAGCAAAGGGGTCTTGGTTTGAGGCTAACAGAGGATTTAGCACCACAGGCAATCCTTGCTGCTCCCTGTGTAGAGTCCATGCTGAGATGCTGTGTCCCAGTGCCAGCACACCATCTAGGGCCTGAGGCAGGGGGAGCTGGTGAAGGCGGGGGCTGAGCAGCACTGGATATGCTGCACTAGTGCTACAATACAGCAGTAGTGGCTGAGGCAGCCTGGGGACCTGCGTGGAGCCATCCAGGAGCCCGGTAGCTGCCAGCATCATGGCCAGCATCACCATCCCTTAGGGAATGATGGTGCTACTGTGAGAGCAACTTCGGCCGTTACAGACGAAAAGTCACCCTGCCACTTCTTAAGAGCTATTGCTTTGTATGACGTTCATATCTGCAAGGAAGGGTACAAACTGGCTAAAAAATAATTTTATTAAAAAATTCAACTGAGGTCAATTTTAAATCCTGGAAAACTTTTAAAACTCCCAACAACAGAGAAGGAAGCTGAACTTCCCAATTTGTCTCCTCCACCCATACAGTTAGTGGAAAAAACGTGAAGGATTTATGCAATAGCAGCTGGAGAAGCTGAAAAGGAATATACAAATAAGGCATGAATGTCAGAAACCCAAAGCCACTTGTCAGTTCAGATCTCAAAATCTTGTCTTTTCTCTCTTATTTTCTTTTAAAGAGATGATTAAAAATACCATTCTCAGTTTGCATGTAACCTGTGGAAATGAAAACCAGGAATCATTTGTTCCCTGAATATGGAACAGCCACTTTGTGTGTTTACATAGAGACTTATAGCCGGCAATATATAGGCAGGTCATCCTGTGGTCGGACTGAAGGAGGGCAGGTACAAGTTTTGTATTTTCAGGGAGAAAAGTAGATGTGTTTTTATCTTTTTGCTTTTTCTTTCTCACTTCAAATGTGAGGACTCCTAGAAAAACAAGTTCCTTAGCAGGTTATCTTTTCCCCACCAAACTGTGTGTATGACACTGTGGCTCAGATATTCGGATGTGCTCTGAGAAGTAGCATGCTCAGCATCCATCCTGAGTGTGAGAATGTCTTTTGTGATGGCCTCTAAGGATCTGACCTTCTTTCACACAAAGTCCAAATTAAACCAAATTCTAATAGGAAAGTTCTTCATACTGTTGCTTGGTAGACTGAGTGTCCTCAGGAGGTAGAGCCAGAAGGACCCAAAGTACGGTGTGAAGAAGAATAAGGACTTGCACTTTAACCTCTGGGATATTGGCTCTTCAACGAGATTAAACTCTCAGTCACACAGATTTGGACATTCTTCAAACAATAAATCTGGGAAGATTCACTAACTGATACCAGACCTAAACTGCAAAGTTACAGACAAAGTCTCAACCCTGTGCAAAGGAATATCCTATAGACAGCCTTTGCCCAATATCTAAAAACTGGATTTTAAAATTAACAGTATATTATAGAGTGAAGATTAATTGGGAACTAGATATTTTATTAAAATAATCACAGAAACAGAATGAAACCATGAAGTTTTGTTGTAGTTTGGTTTTTCTACTTCTAATTAAATGGAATTTCTGATCCCAAATACCAAAGCACAGGTATAGCAGCCAAATCTGAAAGCATTTATTTTAATCAAATAAACATACAGATAATTGCTAATCTTATAATCCCTTCAAATTGTTAGTAACCTCCTTAATTAGATTACACATAATCCACTCCTAACACCAGTACTGTAAATACTGATCTCGTACTTAACAAATGTCTGTATTGCAACAGGGTATCACAAATTAGATGACAAAGCAACCAAAAATTTACACTTGCTCCAGAAAAATAACTACTGTTCTTTGGAGAGAATTGATAAAAATTTAAGGCAAATCCAAAAAGTTCAGGTTTACAACATAACTGTGACAATATTTCGAAAGCAGAAGTCATTCCTTAACTCAGCAGATGCTGATACTTTACTCATTTTACAAGATGCCCTTTTAAGAAGGTCTCAGTGCTACTCATATTCAAAAAGTGAAAAATAATACTCTCATTTAAAGGAGCCATTTTACTATGGTTTTTAAATTTCAGTGGTTTTAAGGTATTTCTAAGACCTTGAACACCCTACAACAAATGGAAAGCAAATCAAGAAGCGTAAGTAATGAACAACCACATGCCTTTAAGACATATATCTTCTTTTACTGGTTATGTGTCAGATCTGGGGCTGCTCTGACCTAAATTCAGCTCAAGCACTGCATCGCACTCTGAGCAGACTTGGTGTCAAAACATTATGTGGACAAAAGCCAAATCACAGAAGTGAGAAAATGGGGATGTTTCCAGTTGGTTTTTATGCCTTTTGCTTCTGTTTCTTCCCTCCTCAGCACTGAGAAGTTGTATGATGGGCTCCACCATGATAGTTTGTGGATGTCCTGGGCCACCTCTGTCCCTCCAGACAAGATACGACCACTAGGTAGACTGACAACCCATACCAGCAGGAAAGAAATCGTGACCAGAATTAATCTGAAGCATACTAAAAGTGCACTGAAAAACTGCCAACGTTTTCTTCAAAACTGACACCATCTTCAAGGTGAGTGGTTTTCTCACATTCAAGAGGGCATTTTAATAACTGTAGAACAAACACAGATAAAATAAACACAAACAAATGGCAAGATCTTCTGAATGCAAGACAACTTTGTATACTTCTCTGCATTATTTTCTTCTTTTGTCAGAATGATTAAATATTTCAGATATATGAAGGGACTAAGAAGTTCAGTTCAAGAAAAGTTTTGCCTTGTAATTCAGTGGGACAGCAGCTCACATGCTTCAAAGATCAGCAATCTGTGCAAAATGTTGGCTGTCTGGAGCCTGAATGAAGGTTTTTCCCTTACAGCAAATGAAGATCCCACTCTTTGCAGCCCAACTCCAAATACTGCAGAACTACTGTCCAACATGTGACATCACATGGCATGTCTCTGTACTTAGAAAGTACAGAGATGGCTTTTTATTCTAGGGAATGATCACACCTGTCATTCTCCATAAGAGTAATTATCTTGTTATTAAGAATGACCTGTAATTTTTCTAAAATCCATCAGCTTTAGATACAGACTGTTAGCCCTCTTTCTTATCTTCCAAGTAGTATGCTTAACATAGGATATAACAAATGTAATAAATCATACTGTACCTAACAGTGGCTTGGCCTGCACATGACCCAGGGGAACCATCAGTGTACACCAGCACTGACAGGCTCCTCTGTAACCTCCACCAAGTCACCAGGAAAAAGCTAGCCTCCATCTTTACCTTCTAGTGTGGCACATTATATTTTAAATGTTTCTCCTCATTATAACATGGATGATGATCCTACGAAGATCAACCTGGGTCACTTTCTAGGAAGTGTCTGTCCGGTAACTGCCAGGGGCAGTATCATTTGCCACTCCAACCCAGGGACTGGTCTGTAAGCTGAGCCCAGGCCACTCACTGCTTTTATAGAACCCGCACATTTATTTGTTGAAACAACTGGGAAAACTAGTACTATGCTTAGGCCATAATTTGCCATCATTAATGCCAACTTGTCTTTTGAGAAGAACAGCCACACAAGTGCTAGAGGAGGTATTGTCAATTACGCATGCAGAATTTGTTTTCCAATGTAATTGATTTTCTTCAGCAGTTCACTTTAAAATGCTTTCTCTTCTGGCAAAGAATACAACATCATGCAGTACCCAGGTCCTGCTTAATTACAGGAGGAGAATAAAAAAAAGGATCAGAAAAATAAATTAAGCTACAGGAAGGAACTCACTCCTTTACATGCCTAGACCACCTGTATTGTCTAAAAAAGTGTTTTTAAGATAAAATTTGTTTGCATTGAGAATCTGAGTAACTGTGGCCTTTATCTTTAAACACAACATAGGGTAAAGGTGCCTGGAAGTAGAACATGGGAGAACAGCACTGTTGACCCAACTAGACTTTTCTGTATTTATTGCTTCAAACACAACTATACTGCTTAGCAATGGGAATCTGATAATAAGCTGGCTACAAATAAAATTTAGTACAGATACCCCATAGACATAGAAAGTCAAAGATATGTCCATGCACGACATTGAAAGTACAATTCAGTGCAATGAGGGATATGAAGTAAAGTTTTACAATGGAGCCAGTACATTGTGGCATCATAATTTCTACTAAAATGGCTAAGACTGTTAAGATAAGGAATGGAATGAAAGATATAATGAGAAAAAACAAGGATTCAATATCAATAAATAATACCGCTAAACTACACCCAACTGAGAAAATGAACTATGACATGACATGAAATATCTATGTAGAATTTTGAAGGAAAGAAAATACATTTCACATAAAGCCATGACTAACAATTTTTAGGCAGTGTATATTCCCCACAATTGCTAATAAAACCCTTTAGATTAGCACCAAATATAGACAAGATGTATTTTATTCCAACAATCACCAAAATACACAATCCAGTGATCAGGACTGCCCCACAGAATGTTTGGATACAGATACACACTGATACACATCTCTACTGGTGTTGAAGAGTTTTCTTCTGCTTTTTACATCATCTACTGAGCATCTGAAGGAACATCCCTGAATGCAGCAGGCCAAAGAAAATTGTGAAAGGAGCAATTTAGATAGAAACATATCAAAATTGAAGCCATAAAAGAAGGAAAGGTTTGCTTATTTATAGTACAAAAGAAATTCCATCTGGTTAGGCTGTGGGATTTTTTCTGGTAGAAATTAAACAGGAAATTAATTTCTCCCCTTTCTCCTCTTATAAAACAAGGCATTTTCACTTATGATGCCAAAAGCTTGATATTTGTAGATTTTTCTGCCATCGGTCATTAATCAGCCTCATATAGTTTACAGGTAGAAGAATATTTCCTGACAGATACATAAAACAGATTTAGAACCAAAGCTGAAAATTATATGAAGACAGATATATAGATACACATCTTAGCACCCTGGAGTACATTTCCAAAAATAAACTAGTCAAATGGTTATCTTCCTAAAAAAGCTGATTGCATAAGCATAATTACACTAAACACAAGTACCTGCTCTATCTCTCTGCATGTTATAAATAGTAAAAAGTAACATTACGCAGTCTTACTCTAAAATGCTATTGTTCTAAGTTATGCCTTCTCTCACAATCCTTTCAAAAAAGGCCCTCAGCTCTCACTGCTAGCTCAAGTACTATTTTCTGTCATTGCTACATAACTTGTTAGAATACACTATTTCCCCTTTGCAACCCACACTTGTTTTCCAAACAAAAATTCCAGCAATTAAGAAAGTCGCTTGGTCACATCTCTTTATTAATAGCCAGGATTCCTCTGCTTGCTTACGTAGTCTTAATTTTGTAACTCAACAACTTTTTGTCATCTTCGAAAAAACAATTGAGAGAGGTATTTCACAATTCAATTTATTCAAGTTATGGGGCAAGATCCTCTTCAGAGACCTTAAGCTGAGATGGCTGAGAAGGATATTTAGATGGATCCAAGGATCTGAAAAAACCTCCTGCCAAGTACTAGCTGAGGCAAGCACTATCTGCAGGATGCACACTGAGATGAAAATGCTTCTTTTTTCCCCCTCCTGTCTTGCTTTGTGACACATTTACTGAATTTGAGCAAAAAGGACCAAACCTCAGCTTAGCAACAAGTAGAAAGTGAATATAAAAAGCACTTCTGAAAGGCAGGAGATGGACTGGCAGTGCCAAGCACTGCCATGTACCACTATGTATAAGTACCAATACACCACTCAGACAATCATCACTGTAAATAACACAAAAATGTTATTCTTCATTAAGTGATTAAATTCATTAGAGATAAGCAGCTGCCTGATACAAACTCCAATTTTATTAAATCATTTAAAGGTTAAAAGCAGGGGGCAAACCTAACCCCAAGGAGGAAGCCCTTTGTCAGCAAGAGCAGCTTTGCTGCATGACACAAGCATGACAACACTGTGGGAGGGGACCCTTTGCATAATGTTTTGCTGACAGCATGGGCTTTGCTTGCAAAGAGGGTACAGATGAGCTGTAGTTCATACTGGTGATGACAATCCAGATAATATCGCCTCCTCAGCTCCATTTTTGCATGCTGCATACACAGTATCCTATTCTTCCTATATGTCGTATATAATGATGAACATACCAATTAAAAGCAAACCAGCTGATATTACTTACAGTTACTGAAATAACTACATATTTCTGAGAAAATGCAATGGAGATTCAAACAAACAGAAGACAATCCACAACAGAGGAAAAATGCTTGTATGCTCCACTCAATTATTTTAAACAAAATAAGGATACTTCTGCTCCCTGTTGGCTATTTGTAATAAAGTTTATTTGATGTTTAATCCCACAGAGGCAGACTTCTTTTTGCCGTGCATAGCTTAAGAAACAGGTGTCTACCCATGTTACAGATTCTGGAGGAATTAAGTAATTGATTAGACTGGTCAGGCATTGGAGTAGGTTGTCCAGCGAAGTGACGGCACTGGAGGTGTTTAAGAGATATCTGGATCTGGCACTGGGTGATGTGGTTTAGGGGTTACAGTGACAGTGCTGGGTGGAAGGTTGGACTCGATGATCTTAAAGGTCTGTTCCAACCTTGATTACTCTAAGTAAACATGCATTCATGATCTTATTCTACTCCCAGTGAAATTAATGCAGCAACCTGACCTTCCCTAGAATGAAGTCAAGCACACTTTGCAATTTAACTTTGAAGCTCAGCAAGGTGTGTGGAGGATGCTAAAAACATCACATCTGCAGAACAAATAAGAGGGGATTCCAAAACATGTTGGAAAGAACAACAAAAGAAACACAAGATGATTAAAATTCAGTATCATTATTTTGAATTATGAGAGCTGAGAATAATAGTGCAAAATGTATCAAGCTGCTAGAAATGAAGAAGGAAAAAGAGATAAACAAGGAAGTGGAAATGCTGAACTAGAACTTATGAAACTTGCATTACAGAAAAATAAAAAGACATCCACAGGATAGGTGCAAACCTACGTGCACGAGAAAATTATATCTCAGACATTATCTTCACGGTCCACAGGCATACAGTGAATTACTGGAGATATCTACTGAAATTTAAATTAGCCAGCTCAATTACAGATAGCAGTGTTTCTGCTATGTCAAGGCTTTAGCACTTGAGCCTTGTATTTTAGAAACCTGGCTGTATTTAAGCTTCTTTTCTTCTGCACAGGTGCCCAGACTGGTTAGGTTAATGGCAGGCTGGGTGTGTCCGGACAGGCTGCAATCGCACCTGCACTCTGCGTCAGAAGATTCAAACAGCCTGAAAAGGAGCTGGCAAGAGAAGAAATCCAGAAAAATCTTCTGAAATACATCCATCAGCGGAAAGTTAAGTCTCATGTATAGCAGCTTCTTTACCAGAGACTGTGAAACAAGACAATTACAGCTACTACAGGCTGTTTACAAATATTATGTCCCTGCAAAGATTTTGCGACTATATATAACACCACAAGATTTCATCTAGTTGTATTTAATTTACTACATAATTAAAACAGTTCTACACACCAAAGTTAATTTAAGCACTCGTATGTTAACCCAGCATAATTTTAAAGAAATCTTCTTTCTTTGCAATTATATTGCCGTATGTTAATATGATGGCTTTTAATAGATTTTTTACTTATGTAGGTCATAACTGACCTCTGAAAGATTGTATCCTAGTAAAGTAGCATCTGTTCTAAGTTCCCCTGTAGCTAGCAGATTTCCAGCAACTATTACTCTAACTTGCAATATTTTTCTGCGTCATTTAGAGCTCAATGCAGTTAACTTTCTAAGCGTGACATCCCTGCTCTACATTTCATTCAGTAAAATCTGTTTAATAGATGTTTTAATGGTGAGCTGAGCTGTAGAAACTATAATTTGTGAGCTGGATGTGACGTAAAGCTTGGCTTCATGATGCCTTGCAGGCACACCAATTTATTTATTTTGCTTATTACTGATAACAGTGAGGTGTGTGTTTGAAAGGCTGACATGACATCCAGTGAGCAGGAGATCCCCCACCCTTGTTGCCTGCCTTGGTTTCCTCCCAGGGCTGGGACAGGAAATGCGGTGGTTGCAATACACGCAACTCCCAGCCCTTTATAAGCAGTGTCAGCACTGCAAAGGCTACTTAGTGTGGCCACAAACACGCAGGTGATTACTAACTTCTGTTTAAGTGTGGAAGATTTGCTGGGACCTAGCAGCAAGTTATTTGTAACAGAAAGCAGAACATTATTTGCTAGCATCGGTGAAATCACAATTAGCTCCTAATCTCCAAATTCTGATTTTCTGACACCTAAAAATACTATAAAAATTCAAGGTGAAGACAAACTACTTTCCTGTGATTTATAGTTATTTCAAATCAAAGAACTTTCAGCTTATTTATTTTTTGAAATTACAGCAGTAGAAGCCATCCTAGCAAAACAAGACACAAGAATATGTTGGAGTTTGCATTTTGAAGGGGAAGAGATGGGTACTGGAGTAAGGAGGTAGTGTATCTGTGCAAGGGAACTGTGTGACAAGAAGCAAGTTTAGGACTTTATTCAGAGATATGCATGGCCATATCTTCTTCTGGTATCTTATAATGCAGCATGAGACATTTAGATTCTCAGCTCATGAAACAACTGTGGATTCTGACTTCAGCTGGATGCTCCCTTGGTTTGGCTACAGACATTTGAAAACAACTATTTATTACCAACAGAAAAGCTATTGCTTTTTTTCTTTCTATATTAAGTGATAATTCCTAAAAATCATATAAAATAATTTCGCTATCCCTGAGTTAAGAGAATGTTGAACACAGGGATTCTGGCACCAAAAAAACCCCCCCAAAAATCAAACTGATTTTCTTAAAAAAACCGAAACAGCTAATGTGCAGAGAAAATTCTTCAGCAATGTACTGTTTCTACTCTTTGTTTCTTAGATTTTCATACTCCGAACATTACATTCTATGGGGGTTTTTTTGTTTTTTTTNTATTGACAAAACCAGAATGTACAGCCTGTGGAACAGATGAGGTTACAGCTCCTCTCTGATTATTACACTCACAATTTCAAGAAGAATCCCAGCACCTATACAGTGCTTGTGCCATGTCTGAGGTGCCTAAGAGCTCATCTGTATCACCGTTCTTTCCAAACCCAGGTGATAGCTTGAGCAACCCTTCCCCCACCCCAGGGGAAAAATCCAGTCAGGAGCAGCAGGGAAGTAATAAGAGGGACGCATTGGACTCAAGAGTTCTTTTGTGCCAGTGCTGACACAACTGGCACTGATGTTTGCATTTGTCTTGATGTGTCTATTGTGTTTTAATCTCATCTAACACTTCTTTCTTCCTTTTTTTTTTTTTTTTTTTTATACTTCTATTTTTNTTTTTTTTTTCATAGCCTGCTATTGTAGGGAAATCATATTATTCAGCTTAGGCTGACATCCTTTTCCTCAAGTCACTTTTTCACAGCTTAGCTGCATTTACTGTAAGAGCAACAATCACTCTCCCATTTCCTAGGCTCCTGAAAGAGAAATCCCAACAAATTTAAGCCCTATAGTTCATTGAAATACATGCACCTGCAACAGGATCAACAAAGGATGCATCACCTGAACATAAGGTTTTCAGTAAGATGGGAAGCAGCCTGTTTGAGTTTTGTTTGTTTGTTTGTTTTTTTGTTTTAACTAGCGAGCGGAATGAAAAATTTCAACACTTTGTTTAACCTTCATAAAGGCTGTGTCTCATCTGTTTGAGTAATAATAAGCTGATAGTATAGACTGAGCATCAGTTTTCATGGCACATGGCCTTGGCAAGTGATTCTAAGTACACAGTTTTGAAATTACTGAGTTAAAATCTATTTGTGCCTTCAACAGCATGAGGACACAATGAAACCAAAGTAAACGAAGTAAAAGTTAATCTTTGAAAGGTTCAGTGAGTATTTACTTACGTTAATGTATAATTTCTGAAGACAGATGCATTTCATGCAAAAAATCCACAAAATAATAAAAATACTGGTTATGAATGCAAAACCTCACAGATGAATATGTCAACCCAAGTACTGTGTAAGAGTGAAGAAGTATTTGCTCGTACTGCTCTTCTTGTTGAAAAACATCTCACTTGCTGCAAAGCATTGCTTTCACAGCAAGGACTGTGCCCTGTGCAGTGGTTCTGCAGACAGCTGCATCTGCTTTTGCTATGCTTATATTTCTTCAGACAACAATTATACTCTATAAAGAATACAGAGAAAATGCCTAAATAAGAGAGAAATTTTCTAAATAAAATGCCTAATGGTAAAGACTGCCTTGAGCGAGACAATGGGACACCAGGAAACACGGAATTCTTATTAGGCTCCCATGTTTGCAAAATAGGAAAATCTCCTACGAAACACAGTCGGTGCATTCGTTCCTCGCGTGAGGCTTTGGTTTGGGTTCTTTTGGTACCTGAAGCTTGTTTTTTGACAGCGCCCTTGTTTTGTTTACAGCACATTGCTGGGATACTCCCTTTGATTCAGCCTGACACACGTGACGCTCTGCCAGCTTCTGTTCTGCAGTGCTGCTGCTGCACTAAAAATAGCTTCCGCTTGCTTTGGCTCCACATCTAATTTATGGAAACTCATAGAAAAAAGGCCCCTGTTAGTGGGTGAGCGACGTACGATTCTACAGCTTGTGCTGTTAATCTCACTTGGCCTCCTGAAATGCATCATTGAAAATATAAAATATAAGCCTGCCGTTAGTGGTGGTTAAGGGGAAAGAAGATAATGCTTAATATGTTTAATTCAATTTTTAGGTGCTATAATGATGACTTCACTGAAAATGTCAGGGAGTTGCACTATGCTAGGTAAAAATGCCTAGAATTTGGAATAGAAATTTAAAAAGGCCTACTAATGCTCACACTTGTTTGGGAAAAGTGCCATAAGGATCCTCTTAATTAGTTTACTAATTACAGTAAAATCACAAACCTCCTGTGTGCTAACAGCTTTCAGATATTCTAAACAAACTTCTTCATTGCGCCATAAAAGTCATCATGTACGGCCTTCAAGAAACATTGATTGCACAAACTTTGTCACAAAACCCGACTGTCTGAAACATTTTGCATCAATATAAATCTAACATGTATCTTTCTCTGAAAAAATCAAAGTTTACACTAAAATTCAAAATTACAGTAAGTTCAAGAACGTGGTTATATTTCTTTCTACAAAAGAAGGGATTTTAATTTTCTAAAGCAGAATTTTTCAAATGTTCATTCATAGTACCACATCTAGGAGTGTCACCAGCTGTGCTGGGGATTGTTTAAAAGGGAAAACCAAATCAGAAACAGGGATGGCAAAAGTCTGGTATCAGTATGAATGCACTATTTGTTTAATGGCTTAAATCTAAGAAGAGAGCAACACTGACGTAATGAATAAAAATTCCAAAACTGAAAAGGAAGGCCTGTTTTAAAAGTTTTTAGTGTGTGTAATGAAGGTGATAAGGAAATCTGGATTCAGATTTTATTTTAGATACAAACTTTTACGTTAAGAAGAATTCAGATGGTTATCAGCAGCCTAAGTAGAAAGATATTTCAAGGCTTTACTCCTGTAAAAACCAGCAAATAAACGGGCTGACTTTGTCCAGAAAGGCTCCCTGCATAAATTTAGCAGTCTGTTTGCAAGCTATCAATTTAAGGATTGGTATCTAAACTGTTATACAAGTAGGGACATTACTTAGCAACTACCATGGCTAAAAAGGAATTTTCATAGGTCTCAAGAGGGGTTATGAGTTATTGACCAAAAAATTCCAACAGAATCCTGAAACCAGTTTAAGCTGACTACAGTTAGCTGTGCATGAGTTACATGACTAAATAATGGACACAGTGAGTCTATACCAACCTTTTAATGTAAAAAATACTGCACTGTGTTACTGTTAAAAGGTCTTTAACTGCACACACAATTATTGACTTCAAGAGATCTTTTTAGGCAAACCCTTTCTTTAACATCCTGCCATGGTGGGGTGCGAAGGAAAGGACAAACAAAACCTATTACATGCATATGTGCTCAGAAAAAGGATACAGTCAAGAATGAAAAACAGCAGCTTTGCAGCAGAGCTTTTTTATGCAACCGTGTGTGATGGAGAGGAAGAAAGCAAGGAAAGGGTATGATTTAATGCTTGCAGGAGTGTCACTTTCCTTTCTACCCTAACCATTGAATTCTTTTATTTTCAAGGAGTTCAAATCAGACCCCTAAAAGCTTTTTTTTTTTTTTGGTCTGGGGCATATAAACACAGAATTCTGCTTACATTCTTAATTATAAACATGTATTGAAAATCCCTGGTCTATCTCCAACCCCAAATCAGTTCGATAGCATTCAAATCAATGTTAACAGTCTGGCACTTGTTGGCCTTGCAGCCTCAGCTCTGTGCCTTTATGGTAGTGATAGAAGCATGATGCACAAAGTACCACAGCCTTCTAGTACTGCAACTGTTAGAAGGCAAATGAGAGATGGGGTGTAGATCTGAGGTCTTAAGCTTAGGACAGGAGAGAGAGCAGAGGCAGCCATCCCTTTAACCATCGCACAACCTGCTCTATTCATCTCCCCTATCAGCACTAGGATAACAGCATGTGAATACAAAGCTTGGCCTTGCCTTAATATGATTCTGAATGTTACATAAGTGCTGGATAAACAAAGCAAGGCAGCTAGAAATGAGATAACCTAGCCATGTGTATATTCAGCTGACTGCTTACTTAGATACCTAGCTCATATGCTGCGACTGTGATAAAGGACAAGAAAATGGCTGTAAACCAATCTCTAGATTCATTCTTGGTTCTTCTAGGATGACTTAGTTGACTTAGTTTTTAACATCATGTGTAGGATAAACATGGCAACATGTTAAACGTGGCCATAAAATGCTTTTTAGTTCCTTTCTCTTCCCCTGCTTCTGAAGACTAAAATGGTTGGCAATATAAGAGGTGTTTCAGAACCATTTTCTGGCCTACCCACAGTGACACAGGACAGATTATACCTTTTGCATGCACCTTTACAAATGTGCTACAAACTAAATGATAGTTCTTGGCATTGATAACTTAATTCCAGACAATAATTATGACAGAAGTTGCCAGATGCATTATCTAAACATCCCATTACACAAAATACATATGCAGCGTCATGAAAGATCCCAAGAAAAACCTCAGACACAATCTAATGTACACCTTTCTGGGTCATAAACTTGTCCAGGTTGAGAAACATTTAAAGCAATGCCATTGTATCTGTTGTCTTATTACTGAATGAAAATAAAAGCATGGGGTTGTGAAAATAAGGGCCATGAAAATAAAAGCAAACTGACCCATCTTCCCACTGATAAGCAACTATTGACCATATTATGTTTGCAGTGAACTAAAAACTTACCTTTAAGAAAAAAGCTAGAAAATCCAGGGAAAGGAAAGAAAGAATGCATGGAAAGTGCTGATAAAAAATCCCCCAACAAAATGAAACAAACCAAGAACCCCAAATGAGAGTTTAAACATAAGCTACACTTCTAGAAATGTTATCTAAGCTGTACTAAAAATATACATCAAAATGCCCACTACTGCTATCTGAAGCTCCCTTCTGTTGGGCCCTCTTCCTTTAGAGCAAACAAAGTCGTAGCAATAACTAGCTTTCTTCCAACTTCCCCTGTGAACAAGATCCGCTGGTGGATATAAGCGGTCAACCACAGCCACCAGTCCTACAAACTTCCACATTTCTCTAGTCCTATTCATTGTCCTGCCTTATATTTCTAAGTGGTTTAACAGCACATGCCAGTGTTTGTCATAACTCCTTAGACTGGTGGCTGTTACTTCTCACCATCACCATCTCAGGTCAGACAGAATGTATTGTCCAAAAGTTACACACTTCTTAAAAAGTCCAGAAGAAAAGATAATCCCAATCTTTTATATTCAATATGATCAGATTTGCACTTTCTCAAAAATTACAGTTTCTTTAGAACCACAAACCATTTTTGACTGCCCTACACTGAAAAAAGGGAAGCACGTTTTCCCATCTGGCACATGAAGCAGTGTTTTTCATGAAGAGAGTTTTCAGGATTTTTTTATTGGAAAATAAATTTAAATTTTTATACATGTGTCCCTAACTGATGGAAGGAAATTGCTAGCCATGAGATTTATCCTGCAGCTACAAAACATGCCCTGTGGCCATCTGGTCATCTGCTGCAGACTCGTGGCTGCTGAAGCAAAGGGATACAGAGACATGTTCAATGACTTCTTCAGGGCCAGAGAAAGGTTTATTGACCACCTCTATGCATAGATTTATGTCAGGCTCAAACATGGGTAAAAACAGAGACAAAATTTATCTGTGCACAAAATTTTAAGGGATTGCCATGGCTCATCTAATCACCTGCAGCAGGATGTGTAAGAAAGGATCTTTTGAAGTAATCTGCAGTTTTCTTGACTAACAGAATGCAATTTTTAACTGTAACTTGGGATTAAGTGGCAGTGTCCAGCTTTAGAGGGCCAGGGACCACTCAGAACTAAAAAGTTGGTGGTAGCTATGGCTGTCACATTGAAACACAGTCAAAAAAATGGGTGCTGCAGCATATATGCCATGCAGGTCTAAGGATTTAATTTTTGTCCCCTCCCAAGTTCACATATTGTGAACAGTAAAATAAAAGCAAGCCAATACAGCATGCACGGTGGTAGTGTATCATGCTGTGAGATTAAAAATAAGACACAGCATATTTGTGAACTACAAATGTTGGCTGGTGCAACTCTGCAATGTGCAATCAGCACTTCCCATAAAAAGCTACTGCGTAATTCAAATATTTTACCATTTCTGCTACAACTTTTAGCCCTCAGAAATTATTCTTGTAGGGTTACCTTTGAATTTCCAGAAATACGTTTGTTTTAGAAGGACTGGCTGCCATGCACGCACAGATCAGCCAGTACATGGACAGAGCCTCCTAATATCAGCTGGAAAATCCACATTAAAAATAGCAAGGATGGTTGAAAATCCAGTGACAACTCTGGGAACTGCTTAAACCTGAACTTTAAATACAGGCATGATTTACACTGGGACTACTCACTACATGACAAAGAAAACAGTATAAGCCTCACCAGTGGAAAACAAGTTTACATTAGAGTTATCATTATCAATTGCTTTCCTTCCCAGTCCTATCATATCACAAATAAAATATGCACATCGTTTTCTAGCAGCTTTAAACTACCAATCAAAGCAACTGGAAGAAAATAATTATTTTAAGACAATGAAGTCTTAAATGAAAGTGAATCCCTACACTGTTTGTGTTCTTAACACTAGAATGGATTCCGTTATAAAAATTAAAGCCACACAAAAGAGATTTTTTAAAAGGTCAGATCAAGCAACAGACTTAATAAAAATAATTTAAAAAAAGTCAAGAAGACTGAGTCAACTTAAAAAGGATATTTCTGAACTACAAAAAAAGAAAATAATCCGAGTTTTAATGATAGGAATTTCAATTCTTATGAAAAGTCCCTTTTCTTTCTAAAAGTCTTCTCTAACTCCAAGGAAGACTGTGCTGCACTGTCTGCAGTTGATGGGATAAAAAGCAGAGAGTGGCTGCACTGGCTGCATGAAGAGAGGTTGCAGTGGAGCTGCTCCACTGCTAAGAACACAAAAAGTCATGCCCACCACAACCTGTGGGTGGGGAAGATTACTATGTTTCTCCAAAGTCTTATCTGCAATAGAATGAGCCTCTAAGGAAAACCCTCATAGGAAGAGCCCCTGCATCAATGCAGCTATTTGATTAAGGATGGGACTTTTCTTATGTTCCTCTTCCAATAAAACCTTGGAGAAAAGGTCAAGCCTTTCTGTAAGGCACAGTCCACCCAGGTCTATCGCTTTGCATGCCTAAAATGGGCAGATGGCAGATGAAACTGTTATGTAATTTAATCAGCAGGAAACTAAATAGCATATATAATCCTAGCAGTCAATCCTACAGAAGGACACTCCATTCAAACACTTGCACTGTACTTATTAAGAGATACTTTCCTGTATCTATTCTAAATGCAATAACCACAGATTACATAGAGTTATCCATTTAAGAGACGGATTATTGCAACTAACAATTCAGAGGTCCAACTGGTCACTTTCTCCTGGTGGATCTGCTGGATCACTGGAAATCCATGGCAAACAGCTCATGCATGAACTCCTCTAAGTGATATGATGGACATGCTGGTCTGCTGCGTGCACTCATGCTTCTGAAATGCAGCCTGAACTAACTACTGAGTAACTGGAGATAATACTCTCTGGCAAGTTAAACATGTCTAGGTGCTTTCTTATCATCTAACTTGGCTCCCCTCAAGTGTTCTCCATGGAAGAAACTTTCTATTAAGAGCAGCTTTGCATCTGAACTTTGGATGGCTGTATTATGTTTGTTTTACACAGTCTCAAGCAAACAACCCTTGAAGTCATTGCTGGAAGATATCTACATAAATTAATACATTGTTCCTGACAGTTCTATAAGCATTACCGTTAGTCATAGACTCACCCCATTTAAAAGTTCTTTGGTGTCTGTATTTCACAATGAACAACCCAGGTTTTGTCTACATTGGCACACAGTAAAAACACACTGACTACCGAACACAGTTTTACTGTTATTATAGATAGGGAAAATGGTTCTTAATGACGTTTGAATTGGTCACATTTTATACCGTGGTCCTTATGCACATTAAAGACAAAATTATGGGCTAATAATTTCCCAACATGGTGTATTTTATCAGTATGGACAAAGAGTTGAGCTGGTTAGGAAAAAAATGTTTCTCAATAGTTTTCTAATTTTTCCCCTCTTGTTTGGAGGATCTTCCAATAAGCTGTGCATCACAGATTAGATAAGACAGTTATGCTGTTTTACTTGTGTCCTTAATTGTAATGTAAATATTTTTCTAAAAACTTGAAAACATCTGCAATAGTAAACAAATTTTTAAAAATACAAATTATAAAGTGGAACTAAAACATTTTGGCCACATTAATTTTACTTTCATTAAATCTTATTTATTAGTATTCATATCCCAGGTTTTACAAACTTTTAATTTGTTCTCATCTAAAGCTGTAGTGAAATGGAGCAGAGTTCATTCGATGTGCTATACAAAGAGAATGGAGAAGGATCAGACCCGTATCTATACCGCACTGAACACTTTCCAGGAAGTACTGACTCTGTACTGATATTTTTTAGACAGAATAATGATGTCTTTGGCAAAGAGAGGCACCAACAATTATTTCACAGCAATCAGAAAGACAAACTGGTATCTATGACTGCACTGTACTGAAAAAGCCTATGACTCCTCCACAGTAGCCTTTAATATCAAACACAATAACAGCTTTTACAAGGTCTTAAAGAAGGCACTACCTTTTTGTTTCACCCACAGTAAGCTAGATTGAAAGACATGGATAAAGTATCCAAGGCCAAACTAGGTAATGTGTTCCCAAGTAAAGCCACATCTCAAAGCTCTTTTTCCTGATGTAGTTTGCCCTTTTGCTTCCCCCATGTAAATAAGGAAGACAAAAGTCATAGGAAACTGAAGTAATGCATAACAGATACCAAAAATCAGCATGACACATGATTACAGCCTGCTGTGAGCAGCTCACACATTGAGCAGAGTTCAAACAATTGGACATGTTTTGTGATTTGGACATTGAGAATTCCCTGGACTCCTTTTCCTGTGAGCAAGCTATTGAGAAACACTGACATTTGGGCAATAAAAAACACACCAAGAGAACTCTGATTGCCCAATATAACTGCCATTGTAGTTTTCCTAGCTAGGGAAACCAATTCCCCCCTTCATCTCCACTGCTGATTTGTCACAGCTTCTTTAACCAGTGCTGACAACAGGCCATTCACATCACTGTGCATTGTACCACACAGTTTCAGACTGATCCTTAGAAAGGTATCTAACTGTATCTCAAGCTACCAATAAGCAAAATAGAAAGCAACGTGTCATATTTTCCAAAAGACAGTGAACAGGGAATAAAAAAACAAACAAAAAAACCCAAACCCCAAACAAAAGAGGAAGAATGCTTTCAGTTTAATCCCATTCTTTAAATAGAACAGAATATTACAAAAGATCCCCAAATTTATATATACTTTCACTAAGGGGGTTTACCAATAAGCCTGTTGTAAAACCAACACATAAGATCAGTGAAAAAAGTTTCCATACTATTTATCTTACCATAATTAAGACAACTTGCACCACCAGAACAAAAATAAGCCTTGAGCTTTGTGAACGAATACAATGCAACACTGACACAGTCATACTAAGAAACGAAAGCCAATTTACTTCTAATTCAATCTTGCACAAGAACAGAGAGTCATGCAGTGACCTGAAAGAATTTTTGTTTCTAAAATGGCAAAACATTGCTGCTTGTGATATTCTAGGAATATGCACAGTACTGGACCATCACACCTTGTTTCAAAGTCTGCAGAATGTCTCTGGCGTTACCTGAATACAGTGCAAAGCTATAGACTTGGCTCTATACCACATCTGAGCATACTCTTCTGAAAGGCATCCTCCCTAAATAACCCATGAAATTTATGAACTGAAGTCTCAACTGTGCCTCAGGGAGAGAAAGCCATAGGGGAAATGATACTGGGGTCTGGAAGACAAGATGAGGAACTAAGAGGCGGAGTCCCATTTGGTGCACCAGCTAAGTTGGGGGAAGGAAGGAAAGCAGCTTATTTGCAGAACACCTTTACCTTCTCAAGGTGGTAGCAGATCTGGAAGTCCTGACTCTGGGGAGAAATATTCTGTAATACCTGGACATGTGTAATACATGCACTGCTGTTCACATAACTGCATATACAGAAAAATGTGGAATTTTCGCTGCAGGAAACTGCAACTGGTAAGTTACTTCAAGCTGAGAGCACCAAACAGGGTATGCAAACGAGTGAGTTACAGATTTGAATGGATACCCACAACTGTATTAATAATAATCAATCTGTCAAGAATAAAACAATGAACAAACAAAACAAGGTAAAGCAAAGAAATGGATCTGCAGATATTATTAGTAAGTGGAGAGGAAAAAGGGAAATATGTCAGCCACCAAATTTAGATCAAGACCACAAGTCAGTCAGAGGTCTGTGGACTGGAACAGAGGAAAAAGGGACAATGCAACTGAAGTCCACACATGCTGGATTCTGCTCAGTGTTGGAGTAACTGTTACACATGTGTAAGGTGAAAAAGCTACAGAAAATAAACAGCTTTTATGTAGAAATACGTCCAAACCTGTGTGATAGCCAGATGTGACTGTGACTCAATTTTAAGAAAGACAATTTTTGAAACATCAGCAATTCGTAATTTTTCAAGGGTTGGAGAAAGACACTGAGCCCTCTGAAGAAGTCATGAATTCTTTCACAGGTTTTCACAGACTTCTACAGACAGGGAAATACTGAATGTTGTGCTTGAATGAATGCACACCTGTTGAAAGAGTAACTCCTGCCCCAGTGCTCTGAGGTCCACACTAAATAGACAACTGCAAAAATCCTATTAGACGCAGAATGCAAGTGGGACTTTCCGCTTGCAAAGCTTTCACTAGTTTTCCTATGGTGCTTCTAGCCTACTAGTGCAGACTACATTCATCTTCTGGAACAATTAAGTTAAATGAGATGAAGAAACCTGTCTTGATTGTGGAGAAAGACACTTATTTTAAGCTCATCACACAGGCTGAAGGGTTCAGAAGATTAAATATTTCGAAACTGTCCTTCAAATACTTCCTTTCTAATGAAATCCACAGAATGCCTATAGAGGATTACTTTTTGTTGATTTTTTTCCCTTGTTGTTAAAGGCAATTTTTTTCTCTCAGTTGTAGTCTTCCATAATTTTCTGATAACTTCACAGTATTCATACTTATCTCACATTTATTGCAATTGCCTTCTAGCCAGACTAGCTAATTGCTCAGAATGGAACTGCAATAAAATGCATGCAAGTTTCTGAACATTCACCTGGGTTGTGCTCCTCATATGGCATGGAAATAGGAGATCTCACTAGCCAAGTTTCTCCTTTTGTTGTTTCCAGGATCTTCTGAGGTGATGGGGTTTTGTTCTCCCGTATCCGTTCTGCTCATTTCCACCAGGACATAGGTTAACCCACCTCCACATTGTGCAATCTCATACATTTAACATTTGTCTTCATTAAAGAGACATAAGAGGCTGCATTCCTGCCAGAAAATACTTAGTGCTTCATTACTTTGGTTTTACTAAACTCACATGTAGTATCTTTGCCCAACTACAATCTTCTCTTGCGTCTTCCTTTTATCCTCCAAATAGGTATAACTTGTTTACAACTTATGCAAGACTATTCCTAAAATAATTTTAAATCACAATATAATCATTCTTTCAACATATTGTATATTATGATGATCTCTCTGACAGAGGTACAGAATCATGTATTTAATAAATAAGTTAGCCAATTTCTATAAATAAACTTTAATAGAGGTCTCACCCATGTCACTTCTACATAACATAATTTGATGATTATTACTTTGGGAGTACTATCAGGTCAAAACCTAAATTCTGGCTGTCTTGGTTGGCACTGACAGGGAACAATGTGCACTCTGCACCACAACCTCCTTTGCAGAACCTCTCACCTTGATGTCAGAGCCTACAGACATCAGCTGCCTACAAACCATGGAGGGAAGAGGTGACTAGCCAGTGCATAACATAGGGTAAAGCAAACAAACAGGAAATCAAAACACCACACCCCAAAAAATAAACAGAAAGATGTCCATACAGTTAAAGAGAACATGAAACTCGGGAAAAAAACTAGTGGCTACATTTGACCCCTTTCTTCGAACAAAAGCAACAATGCTGATGTAATGAACTACAGTTCACTATGACTACTACAGTTTTTCAGAATGTAGCAAAATGTTTGTTCACTGGCACCTGTCTCTTTAGAGAAAAGCTTTTCAAAGCAGAATCCAGTATGTTGGTGGTGAAAATCTAGTTTATGGGAAACTCACTGGAAAAAAGGTTTCTAAGATCCTGACAATGTAAGGTAATAGGTCAACCAACTACAGGGAGGTTGGAAATAAAACAAACTAGACAAAGAAGTTCCTTTACCAGCAAAGCTTACTTCGACATTCCCTAGAAACAGAATAAACCCTAGCAGCATCAGTGCTCCTTCAGCACTCTACTGCTCTTTAAAGAACTAATTTTTAATAGTTGTTATAGTAGTGTTGGCAATTACAGGTCTGACATAGTTGTGTCAGTAAGTAAGTGGAGGCCAAGTAATTACACCCATGCTGACCATTAAATCTCCTCGCACTGTAGTTGGAAAGAAACTTAATAAAGAATAATTACTCAAAATCTGTACCACTGGGCTTTCAGGATGCAGATTTTCCTAAACCCAAACACATTCTTCTAAACCAGAAGAAAGGTAGTGAAGCCTTCTTAAGCGAAGATGAAAAAAACAGCAAGGAGGCAAAATATGGAGTCAAGAAAAGTAGCAGCAGGCTTTGGTCAGAAAAATGCACTTAAAGGCTTACATTTTAATATTTAGTCCATTTTATTTCTGTAATTGAGTATCTGAAAAACAAAAAAAACCCCATTCCCAACCTTCCTTCAATGTTTAGGAAAGGAAACTAAAACTAAAAGTTGTTCTCAGAAAACTCATGTAACTGTTTTCAAGATTCACCTTTTCCTGCATTAGCACGTAGGTGTGAAAACTGCTTAAATTAATTTCTCTTTTTTGATTACAAATGGAGGAATTGCCAGAGGAGTAGTAATTTCAGGATAAATGATGTTTTTAACCAATTCTAGAACAAATGAACTTTCACAAATTTTATTCTGGAAGATAATTCTGGTGTGTCTGTTAGACACACTGATATATTTTATACATATTTACTTTTCTACCACTTAAATTAGGCTCAAATTAAACTTTGTGCAAAACTCCACAATATAACAAACACTTCTAATTAAATCAGAAAGAATACTTTTAGAACAGACATAACTGAACAAGTTTCTCTAAAGTCAAATAAACTTTTTAGAAATTCTAGCAGCATCACTGTTGTCTTGTATTAAAGTGAACAAAATTAGCTTTAATTAAATTATGAGAAGTGGAGAGACACTCTTGAACTGCTTAGTCTCTCAGTCTGATGTGCTTTAAAATTGGGATTATAACCAAACTGACAAATACAATGACTCTATTTTGGTTTAGTCTGAGGTGTAAAATTTATTTTTCAAGCACAGTTGCTTAGCCTCTACACTTTTTCAGCACAGTATAAACCATATGTTATTTTCTTATTTCTTAACTTCTGCATTCCACTATCTTTCTTTTTCCAAATCTGTTGGTGCAGCGTTAATTTAGAAAAATACCACCACCCAAATCCTGGCTTCTTGCAGATCCTAACATAAACAAGGCTGTGTACACATACTAGTGCAGAGGAGCCTGTGTATGCAGAGTCTGGCCAGTGAGTACTTCCTTAAGGAAGAAATAAGATTCTTGGCCTTTCTTTATCCTGTCATGTGAAACTATCTACTAGAAAAAAAAGTTGACCATCTCTAAGTGAAAAAAATGCATGTGGCATTTAAGGAAAGTCAATCCCCAAGTGTAAATAATTTGACAGTATCCTGTATAACACATCATTAAATTTTCAGTGCTTTTCTTTCTTTTTTAGGCATTCGACTTACAACTGTTAAATTAAATTTATTATGTAAACAAGCACTTCACTGTAGGTCAGGTTTAAAGTAGCAGAATATGGAACACATTTTTCTCTAGAGCATAGTAAAAAAGAAATTTCACAGAAAAAAATTAAAATACATTTGTGTTACATAATTATAAACTTATTAATAAGGTAATGTATTCTTTAACCAACTAATCTCTGCCACCAAGAACACGCACACACCCAACAATTAATTGCAAATGCACAGATTGAATTAAACTCTGTATCAATTGACATAAGCTGGAGAAGTGGAACAAATACAAGTGACTCTCAACATTCCCTGCATTATAGTAAAGCTGGCTTTGGTCATAGTTTACTCTTTCTCCCACGCATACACTGGAAGAGACCTAAACCAAGAACAGCACATAAATAACACTACAACTGACAGAATGACCTAAAACTTCCTTCTGAAATCTACTCATAAATCTTGCATGCAGATTCTAGATAACCAACATTGTCAGTTTTATTTCATTTGAAGACATTTTGAGTGGTTGATGCTGAAGAATGATTCACAATTAGGATTTCTGGAGTTAAGCTGTATCAGCATGTTTACTGTAAGTGATGCTTCATTTTACTTTTTCCTTGACTTGCCAGTAGGGAATATACAGGTTTTAAGGTTCTCTTTATTAGCAGTTATCTGTACTCCAGATAAACTCTCAAGGCAACTTTCAAAGTCTTGTTACTTTCCATTCCTATGTTTTAATGAGACCAAGTGTTAATTCTAATATGCAATATTCAAACAAAATGTTCCTCAGTGATGTCCAGTCCCACAGAGAAGTCTTCCCTTCCTGCTGCTCAGTATCCCAGATTCTGGCCATTTTTGTCTGTCACACTGGCCCACTGTACCAGTTCACTGACTCAGCCCTGTACCAGTGCCTATTCACATCTGTCCTCACGGCTGTGAGGCAAAATAAACACAGTCTCTTCTCTTCTAGCAATAAATGCAACAGAACACTCTTCCTTTGTTACCCAGGACATTGATGCTTTAAGCACATATATATCAAGAGTGACGCCGAGTGCCCTGATTCCTCGTCAGACTTTTGTTCGGGCTTTAAAAGCACGTGAAGTGTGTATTGCAGGCACAATTGCAAAAGCCCAACGTTTACTTCTGCTGAAGGGATATGGAAAAACATATCTCCAAATTAAATGCAGGATACTAATAGAGAAAACTACATGCAGACAAGCTCAGCTGTGGGACCTACTTGCAATCCTCCAATTTACTTAATGGCTCACATTTCCAAAGGAGGCTGAGTTGCTTCCTTTAGGTGTGTGCACCTATTATTACCCTGTGTGTGCCAACAGCCAGGAAAAAAATTAAGAAAACTGTTTGTCCATTGTTCAGGAAAAACTGAAAAATTTGTTGACTAGGGAGGAAAGAACTATTTCCTCAAAAGAGGAAAGCCAGTTTTGTGACAATTTTCAAAGGAAACTGCAAATGCCTAATAAAACATCTTAAAAAGAGCCAAAGTGTATTTTCATGCATTTGTCATAATGTTGTTTGATCTTTAGACTTTACTGCTCTTTTAAATTGGTATTAAGGAACTTTTTATATTTTTCTGCCTTTCTAATTGTTCTAAAACTGCAGAAAACAGACCTAGTCATATACAACGAAGCACATGGGAAAAAATACATGGTTTAAATTTAAGATTGAGCAGCCCATCTAGGGCTGCTTAAAGGCTTTGCCAATGGTAATTAGCTAATAAGTATTTGTCACATTGATTTTTAAAAGGCAGAGATGGTGCTGTGTTTACAAACTATCTTCTCTTTTAAATTTTCTTTTTATTTGAGAAGTAAAGTCTTCTCTTGGTATGGAAGGCATTTGTGAACTGAAGTGACTAGAACAGACAGGCACATGCTTGTCCTGCCATTCTGGCAATTTGTGAATGGTGTTTTCATGTGCTTCATCCTCCAAACTGAAAATACAAAGGCATTTTGGGGGTTTCTACAGCTAGCTGCTTCTCCTCCACATTCTGCGTTTCTAACTAGTAGTACTATAACATCATGGTCACATTTTGAATACCAAAATTAAGATAGAATTGGTAGAGTCTAATGATGTTGTTTTTCATACGTGAGGCCAAAAAGGGAACAACATCAACAAAAAATCAAAGTAACACATGAAAAGGTTATTTCATAGAATTCCCAGTGCATATTTTAAGAAACCACAATTCTGCCTCTCAAGAGTGTGGTCTATTAGTTAGTAAACAGTGAAAAATGTAAGCATTACACACTGTAGAACGACTTTTGTCCTATCTGGCAAGCACCTCTGTTTAGAAGACTCATCAACAAGGTTAATCTGTAAATATAACCTCTTTTTTCTACATTAAATAGCAATTTACTTTTTGTTTAAGGTTTATAGTTCAAACCAGGTAAGTGGAGAAAACTTGTTCATGAATTCACCAACAAAATCTGCTTCTAACTCAAGTAATGCATTTTTTAGGTTTGAAAGTGATACCACATGAGAGGTTTAAAAAGAAAAAATGAAGAAACTTCATCATCACAGTGAGTTGTTTATATATGAACCACAACAGAATTTTAGATGGAAGAAATTGTGTCACAGTTTTGCTTTGTCACCATAAAAATGCAGTTCTTAAAATCTATTTACGTGAAACATTTAGAATGAATACTTTTTCTTATTTTTCTAACTAAAAAGCAGTATTCTCTAGGTAATAATAACAACAAACCCAACAACAACAATAATAATAGTATTTAGCTTAATTTATCATAAATCCATCCACAAGTACTTCATCACCAGTTACAAAGAAAGGACATACCAATACACCAGATTGCAACGCCACACTAGACAAAAGAAGCAGATAATGCCAAGGGAGCTTTTCTGACCTCCGAGTGTAAGAGAGAATTTAGGAATGTCTATGTCTATACTAGCAATTAAATCATATGGCTAGAAGAGCACAAGGAAAGCCAGAAACATGCTTGGTTTCAAGAAGTGCTGCTGTTGAGAAAACAACAAGTTGAATTTGTTGACAACAACACAAAGAATTTATTTTTTTAAATTACTCTACCTAATTCTAGGATAGATACCCCACAAATTGGCCAAAACCTGTCTCCAAGATAGGATAACTGCAAAATAAAAAAACATGAGGTGTGCCTTTTCTATGTATATTAGCTCAAATACAAAATCAATTTTCTTTGGCCAAGCTCACATTCGTTGTGTTTGCTTTTCTGAGAACTTCCATAATCAAGTTTTATTAGCCCAAATATTTGTATAGAGACCAATTTAGGCCTTCACTACCAAGTATATCAGAAGTGGTGTATTTTATCAGGGAAGGAAAGCTGATAGACAAACTGGGATAGAGTACTGGCTGAGGCCAGGGTTCTTTTAAATCCTTGGTCTACTTCTTACATTGAAGAACTCAGTGAGCTGAAATACAACCCTTCCAACTGGGGCCACCCTAACACATACACAGTGTTATTTCACATGAATGCAATGGGACAAAATTCAACTCTGGAAACTTCCCATAAACTCTTTTTTTTTTAACAACAGTGTATTTTGCCAGCTGTGTGTTACTGTAAAAGAGAATTGGATGTTCTGCTTTTTTCCTTTCTCTCCCCTTTCCAAAATGCTTAGTTCTGCCTGTCTACTCCTCTACTCTGATACTACCACCTTTCCCTGACAATGTCTAAGCACTTCTTTAGAAGATGAACCGGAGGCGCAGAGGAAAGCCCATCTGGGCTGCTGACTTGTGGCAAGACATCGCTGCTAGGGTGAAGAAACTGAATGTGAGAGTCCGCCATGTGGATGCCCATGTACCCAAGAATCGAGCTAACGAGGAACTTGGTAACAACAGACAGACAGATAGAGCTGCACAAGTCAAGGTGTCACAAGTAGACCTAGACTGGCAGGAAAAGGGAGAACTGTTCCTGGTTCGATGGGCCCATGATGCTTCAGGTCATCAGGGCCGAGATGCTACCTATAGGTGGGCACGAGACCGAGGGGTGCATTTAACCATGGACACTATAGGTTATCCATGACTGTGAAACCTGTGCTGCCATTAAACAGGCAAAAAGACTGAAGCCCCTATGGTATGGTGGACGTTGGGACAAATATAGGTATGGTGAGGCATGGCAGGTTGGTTACATCACATTGCCACAGACCTGCCAAGGCAAACGCTACGTGCTCACCATGGTAGAGGCAACCACTGGATGGTTAGAGACCTATCCAGTGCCTCATGCCGCTGCTCGAAATACCATCCTGGGTCTTGAGAAACAAGTACTGTGGCGACATGGCACTCCAGAGCGAATAG
>VXAU01003085.1:988985-1021248 GCA_013399695.1 Formicarius rufipectus
ATATATATATTCCTTTACTAATTTTGCCTTTTTCTAGTTTTTTTTTTCCTTTTGTTGGGAGTGGAGTGGTGAGAGCTAGCCGGCACACAGCTGTGTTTGGCGGGGAGCTTAGCAAACCCGACACATCACTGCAACTAATTTTACCAAGTCAACTGAATAAATGAATAAATTAGAGCAATCAAAAGTAAGTTAACATTTATTTTATTGAAAGAACATAGAGAAGTCACCAGATTGGGAATGCCTGATATCCCCCAAGGCTGATTGTGTTCTGCAAAGGTTTTCAACTACACTGCTGTCTCCAAGCACGTGATTGATTTCAAAGAAAAAGTATCTTCAGCAGCTTATCTGGGATTGCTAGAGCAGCCATCAATTAGCATGTGGCAGAGTTTGCAGTGAAGAAAGGTGACTTATCCTACAGAAACCATTTCACCAGCATTAGAGTGAAGTTAACAACTCACACGTAAAACACCAAACAGGTGGTTACTACCTATAACACTATCTTGTGTTATGCTATTAGTGTCTCCTCATTGCCACATAAATTTATTAACTTAAATTTATGAAGTTTTTAAAGACACATAATCAACACAACAACTTCTTTTCTGGGTAATTTTTTCATTGAAGGCCATCACACCTGAACTTTAACTTCACAGAATTTGCTGAGTTGGAAGGGACCCAAAAGGATCATCAAGTAATTCCTGGCCTGCACAGGACAATCCCAAAGAGTCACACTACATGCCTGAGAGCATTATCCAAACTCTGTCAAGCTTGGTGCTGTAATCACTTCTCTGGGGATCCTCTTCCAGTGCCCAACCACCCTCTGGGTGTAGAACCTATCTTTTCCTAATATCCAACCTAAATCTCCCCTGGCACAACTTCAGGCCAGTCCTTCGGGCCCTGTCACTGGTCACCACAGAGAAGAGATCAGTGCCTGCCCCTCTTCTTCCCCTTTTGAGGCAGTTGTAACTGCAACGAGGTCTCCCCTCAGTGATCCCCAGGCTGAACAGACCAAGTGCCCTCAGCCACTCCTCATACAGCTTCCCCTCAAGGCCCTTTACCATCTTCACTGCTCCTCTCTGGATGCTCTCTAACAACTTACTGTCTTTCTAATACTGTGGATCTGTTCTACATTGATAGACGTTTCCTTTGTAGTTCCCTTCCATGGATACAATAAAATTTGGGCATTTGGTAAATAGTATGAAGAAACAAATATTAAAAATGGAATTGCATTCATCTTACAGGAAACTACTTAACTTTTAGAAAACTATCCTAGAATCACAAGAAATTTGTGAATTAACATACTTTTGTCTATTGTTTATGTACTAGTCATTTCAATGCTGAGAGCACTAAATCACAGTTTGAAGAAAACCAATCCCCTAAAATGTGCTGAATTCAAAGTATGTAAATACAGACAAAAATCACAGTTCAAACAGAACTCAAAGTAAGTTCAAGTCAGATGTAAGATTCATCTTCGTAAACCCTGCTGAAATCTGGGTAAGTCAAATGGGGACACAACCAAATCAAATCAACTTTTCAAATGAAGTATCAGTTTTTGAGATTAAACTTGAAATTTACTTGAAAGAAATATTAAACCAGAAGACAGGGAAAACAATAACCTGCCAGCTTTATGATATTAATCTTGAAGAAATATATGAAGGTCATTAAGAGAATAAGATGGTTGATGGCCTTGCAATACCTCTCCCTTCAAAAGTTATATAAATGTCTTGGTAGCTGGTGATAAACAACAATTCTGATCTTTGTTGGTCCCTGGCTTGGTCACAGATTTGTATTTGTTACAACTATCACAGGATGTACCAACATGACGTGTGCACTAAATGTATTCCTTAACAATGAAAGAAGCGCAGACACACGGAGACTCACATAAGAGCATTAAAATGACCGGACAAGCAGGCCTCATTCTCATTCCCGTGAAGGAACAGTGCCCCGGTAATTTAAAAGGGCACTGAAGATCAAGGACAATTAACTTACAGGCATAATGTAAATAAAACATTTGCCTCTATGTCTTTCTACAGCAAAATATTTCTCCCACAGTAATAAAGAAAATTAGATTAAGTTTTAAAAATACAAAAGCTTTGTATTGTAGCCAAATTAAACTATTCTGAAATACACTGTATTTGTAACTCATTTAACAGTCAGCAAGTTTGGCTGCTGACATTATAATTTGCTAATAATGCATTTCAGTATTCTAGTCAGCCAGTCAACTTATAGTCCAATGATTTAGTAACACATTGGGATTTTCGGGGGTTTGCTTTGGGTTTTTTTTAAGCAGAGAAATAAGTGGTGACCTACTGTTCTTCCTTCACGATCAGGTAAAAGATTAGGATTTTGCTGGTGGTGTGGGATGCTTTCTCCTAAGGCCAGTGTAATGGAAACAGTAAGCATGTGTATCAGCATTACACTCCTCTTTTTTCTTTCACCAGTTAAATATGGCCATAGGCAGGTTCTGAGAGAAATGCCACCAGCTCCTGCTGAGCTGCAAAGACAGCACCCTCACCCTCAGTATTTTCTAAGTACATAAAAGAATTCATATGTGGGCACCAGAACTGTATTTCTAACCCAGTCTCACATGCTCCGTCAGTTGTGAGATGGACGAGACCCCTGAAAAAGGTCCATTCAATGCTAGCACAGAAATGTTCTTCTGGGTAAAGCAAACTACTGTTGTTGTGCAATATATAAATACACATGTGCAGCAACGATGCAGTAACTTTTAAAACTCCTTTTCATTGATTCTACTAGTATAATTTTAATTTTCAAGGAATGATAGATAAAAGTTGGGTGTAATTTTAGCATCTTTCTTTCTATTAAGATTACACTTCACTGTTCTAAATCATCAATACCTGTGAGAAAAAGGCTGTTTAACCAGATCAATGACAGCTTGTTCCTGAGTTTCAAGTCTCTGCTCTAAGACAGAAGCTGTGTAAACATTGGTAAGTCACTTAGTTACTACATTTTTAGGTAGATTATGGAAGGAAAAGCATAGATAAACTCAAAGAATATTTAAGTGTCGAATGCTACTTCATAAAGGGTCATGAAGGTGAAGAATAATGCAAACGTATTTAGTACTATAAAAAGTAATCTCAGAATAAAGCAAAATCAAGACAGTTAGAAGATATGGAGGGAAGGGCCACAGAAAAAAAACCCTAATAAACTTCTTTAAACCTTCTAGGAAAAAAAGGTAGGATGTAGTTTAATATTTCAGGACAGCAGACTTAATTCCAGATACATTTTTTTTCCCATTTATGGTTTGGTTTTGGACATAACATGAGACTGAACATTCTTCTCCTAGTCCAAACCTGTAGAAAGGCCTCTCTTTTTTTAAGGGAAAGCACACTACCATTAACACTGTAATTCAGTGTCTTCCTGGTTTTGTCTGGTCCTTTCAGTACCCTTTTTCAAAGCAGGTTTGGGAGACTGTTACTGATCAATAAAGGAAGTTTTATGTTCATTCATTTTAAATATGCGTCATTATTCTATTTCCTTAGTCTGATGTCTTACTTGAGTGTATTAATAGATACCATAAACAGTCAGTCTGCACTTTCCAGCAAGCACAGTTCAGATGTGTACTATGGTGGTGGTGGTGAGGGCAGACAAACTGATCACATTTTAGGACAACTGTCTAACTTTATCTGTGCACAACCACTATTTCAATTTCTAGCCACTTCAGACCATGAGTGAATGCCCAAGTTTTGGTAAATTCAGTCCACTGAGGTCAAACAAGTTCTTTCATACACATATCTAATTTTCCCTTGCTTCCATATGCTGAAGAATAATTTTTTTCCCAAAAATGGTCTGGAAAGATGGAAAATAAACTATGACCCACAACACCAAAATTCGCCACTGTGGCAGAACCGTGACAAATCTTTTTTAGTGACATGGACTGTTTCCTCTGCTTCAGGCTCAGCACTGAGAGCAGAAATGGCAGGACAGCAAAACACTGAGTGTTAGAACAGACTTGTGGCATTGCTGCTGACCATACTGCCAATTAGACAAATCATAACACACTAGAGTATGTTCTCTGAAAACTCTAAATCACATAGCAACTGTAAGAGTATGTATTTTTGCAACAGCAGTTCTCATGAAATGTATATTTTTGGTAAAAGTCTAATTCAGACCTGTGTTACTACCGAGGACAGCTGAGTATGCAGCCCTGAAATGTTAACAGACTATTTTTTGATCAAAAGGTTTTCATCAATGTACTATGTATTTATGATTTGCACCATCACAATCTCCTACATATCTTCCCAGAACATTTCCAACCAGATTGAACCTTTGACTGTGTTACGCACACGTGTCCCGGTTCACTTGATGCGTATGAAGGACAGAATACCAAATGTACTACTACCTTTATGAACTATTTCTTACAATGTTTTCTTCTCTGAAAATATATTAGTAATGCAGGTATGAATCTGCTTATGTGAAAAGCTCAGAAGATTCAATGGAATGTGGAAATGAGCAATTTCAGCACTGTCTGGATGCAAGAATTTTAAAGAAAGCATTTTCCTTAGATTAGCTCTACATTTTTTTAAACTTAACAGTTTCAACTGAAATGATTTTACAGAAATTGATTTTGAGTGTAAAAAATAGACTTGAAATTATTTCATATGATTTTTTCGTACTCGTCTTTATCAGCTGTGAAATAGGGCAGAATATTTAGTTGAATAATAATGACAAACTATGATGAAACAATCAATTACTTTCGTTATACATACTCCACCTATACAGAGAATGAAAACTGCATTGCAGGACTCCTGAATCTTACTCATATAAACATATTTTCTAACTTGTTATACAAGATCACATTCTTGGCTATGAATTTCACAAAAAAGAATACTTACTACTGTGCGCAGTCAATCAGTTGATATTCGTTTGACCTCTCAAAGCATGCTTTTACGCCTTCATCATCCCAGAGCTTTTTTGCATGTTCAAAGAATTCCTGAAAATTCGAAATGCAACATGTAAGAGAACAATTCAGCTATTTCAATCCCCAATCTATATGTGCTGTTCCTTCTACCAATCTTCATGCTTTATATTTTTACAGAATGATAGATTACACCCTTACAGAAGAAAATCCACAAGCATATATTACCAAAATTACAATAAGATATACCAAACATATGTCTGCTGAGTTTCCAGTACATGACATAATGAGGACTGGCTTCAAAATTCATGTCAGTCCATATACAAAATCTATTGTAAGTACAAAAGCTACCTAGAAGCAGGTTCACTTAATTTTTGACAGAATTTACACTTGTCATGGAAAAGGCATAAAAGTGATGCAAAAAGCTGCTCAGCTTATAAACATTAGCTTCCAAGAGAAAGAACCAGTCTGTAACTTTAAAAAGATTGTGCAATTTTTCCTGAAAAACACAACTTTCCACAACCTGGTATTTTTTCATGCAATATAACAATTTGACTGCAAGACTTTCAATCTTTGCTCAACACCACTTCCTCCAAACAGCTGCCTGCCACAATGTGCTTTTCCTAGCAGCTATCCCAGGCAACTCAATCCAGAAATGTCTGCCAGCAAGCTTATTCCAGAATTATTTGAAAGAGGAATCCAAGCCGTCCTTGGTGATGATGAAGCCATAGTTCTGTTGTGTAAAGTGCACACATGCAGAGACGCAGGTCCAACCCCACCTGCCTGCTCTTCATTCCTCCAGTCGCAGCCCTAGAAACTCAATGATTCAGCTTGTTTTAAAACTGAGAGTTCATTTTATGTTTTATCATTACTGGTAAGTGAAACCGTAACTGAGTTTTCCCAGTTATATCGTCCTAAAGTCAAATGAAGGATGGTTAGACAAATTAATATTTCCTTTATAATATTACTCTTTCCTCCCTCAAACCAAATTGTTAAAGTAATATGTCAACTCAAACACAGAAGTTGTTTTCTTAACACCTCAACACTTCTAATAAATCACCAGAGCCCTTTGGTTAGTCACAAATTTGTGAAACCTAACAAACTGCTTTCCCACAGTTCAGTTTGGCTCTATGTAAAATGGGCATAATACCACTGTTCAATTCATGATCCTGTCAAAATTTTGCATAAACATCTGAATTCTGAAACTCTCTGAAATTACTTGCCAGTCTCTCCCCAAGTTTTTTCAGGATTAAAAAATTTTCATAGAACACAAAGCTTGTAGTGAAAGATCTTGGCACAGTGAGTTCCCTTTTATTCTGTATGGTTTCCCAATCTTGCATGTCACTCCTGTGATGTGTCCCACAAGGTGACACTTTGCTCATCAGCAACTGCCTGTGACCAGCTGGTGATGTTTTCAGGGAGAGATAAAACACAGGACAAGATTTTCAGAACAAACTATAATGGAAAATTTAGTAAGGTTTGAACACAGTTACAGAGACCCTGAAATGCTTTTTGGTGTGTCCCCCTTCCCCCCACTACATTGTGAACAATGTAGAGAAAGAAAAAAAAAAAAGCACTCTTTAAGAAGTTTCCAAAATGTTAGAGAAAAGATATTAAAGCAGCTGTGAAAAACCTTTCCAGAAAATCTTGGGAGAAGAAGTAACACTAGAGATTGGCAGATGCTTATACTGCCCTTGGAATTTATTTCTTCACTTGGTGAGGACACGTTTATTTAGTCTTTGTTATTTTAATGACTTATACAAGGCCTGTTTCAAACACTGTAGATCCACCTTTTGAAGTTATGCTACAGTTGTTATAAACTCTCTGTTCCTACAGCAGAATGAAAGCAAAAACAAGCTCAAAAAAGACAAGATATCAAACTAAGGAGAAAGCAGACACACAACAGAGAGCATGACTATAAGAAAAAGAAAGAACTGGAAAAGTCAAAATGATAAATACCAGAAAGCATGAAACATTCTTTAAACTTGAAGTTTATGCTTAACTGATATTTGGGGCATCAGCTGAATGTGTCTCACTTGCTGGTATCCTTGCTCAAAGAAAGGCATTGCCTTCTCAATGGAAAGAGTGAACTCTGGATAAAAGTCATGGTCCTGAGGCAAAAGGACCCAACTCCCCCATCCCCTCCGATGGGTGCATGCATGGCAATGTGTAACCTCAGCCCTTCCTCCGACACACACTCACTGCTGCAGGTACAGGGTTTGAGCACTGCCTTCCCTTCCTCACTATTGGTGGGTGAGAATTCCCACTCACTTGGAAAGCCATCTCTAAGTGGAACCTACATCTAAAAAATGGCTCCACCCAGCCTACAGGAAAGGGAGAGGAAGAGGACAAGCATGGCAGTGTGAAGGCACCCTTTCCTGCAAGGTGGGATGGATTGAGAGACAGCTGCAAATGCAAATAAGTAAGTAAACAAGCAAACAATAAATAATGTTGCATAGCTACAGTAGTTTCTAACATCACTTTTGTTTTTACATTCTCTGAATGTGTTTTATTTACTCTGAAAAATCTCTTCTAAAAAAGAGGCAATCTCTCCAGCTCAGCTTCTGAGACCCTACAAATATGTTGTAAATACTGGCTTTCCAAATCTTATGCTTCAAATAGTTCCACCTGACCATTATATCTCAAAGCAGTCTATTTAAAACATCTTCCAGACTTCTAGTCCAAAGAAAATCCTATAAAATGGAGCAAATATACTTACCTCATTAAAATGTACCGATCTACTGCAGAGGAGTACACTTGCCTGCAAATTGCCTCCCACACAGCTACTCGATCCTTCCTTCCCAGGTGACTAAAGCCTTCCAGAAAAAATCCTACTTCATTTCAAGACACCAAGTACCATGATCCAACTTTTTACAGTTGTTTTCAACCCCCTTCTCATCTGCTGTAAGTTCTTCGGTATTTTTGCCGCTCATCTGCTGAAGGCCCCCATTACCAAGCTCAGAGGAGGATTCTGCTCACACATGCCAAACGTGTCTGGATCCCAACCACCTCTTCATTGCAGGATAACATCCAGACAACAGTTACCATATCAGATTTAACCTCTGCAGCCAAGCCCCTTACACCTGACAGGCCTTCTTGCAACCGGTCCCCTCTCCTCAATCCCTACAGACCCCAATGTCTCCTCCTCCTGCCAAGGCCACAACATGGCCACCTCGTTGGCAAACAGGCACTGATGAGCTCACAAAGGTGTGGGCTCCAGGCTCTGCCCACCCTGCAGCACCTGCTCTGGGGCTGCAGTATCCTCGGACTGGCAGCAAAAGCTGGCAATTCCTGTCAGGAGGAAGAGTCAGGGTAATTCAAAGGACAGAGAATTCAGATTGGCTCCAACTGATAAAGGAAGATGGGCTGAAACTTTTCAAAACATTACCTTAGGGTCAGGGCAACACAAATAAGGGTTTTAAGGGCAAGTTGTGACCTTAGTAGCTTACATTCTGAGATGGCCAAACTAAGATTTTCTTAAAAGCATGACTTCTGGAAAGTAGTTTTCCTGACATTCTTAGAAGTCATGAGTCAGGTCTTTCAAGAAACCTCAACTGGAACAGAAGAATTCAAGGACATGGTAAAACATTCTGATAATATGATGCACTCCATTCACAAGCAGATGTAGCTGACCTCTACTGGAACAAAGTGACCAAAAGCTACTGAAAATATATAGTATACTGAAGATAATCAGGAATAATAAACTATGTCTGAAAGCAGAAAAACATCTACATCATGATACATCTACGAACATCAAACAATACAGAGCTGTTTCATCCAAACTCTTCCTTAGGGAGACAAGCATACAAATAGCTGCATCTAGTAATATACAAATAAAATAAGTAATATTTTTTTGGTAGCATTTTAATTAGAGCATTAAAAAAGTAAATGGTAATGACTCAGGACTCACAAGCTACAGGTCTCACAAATTACAGGTATTTTTTGCATTGCATGCATTAATTTATACTGTTTACCTAAGAATTCATAGTGATCACTATATAAACACCTTGGTGTGATACCTGGATGTGATCAAAATGAAGATGTGACATATCTCCAATATTTACTAATATAAAACTATCTGGAAATTTTCCACTGTTCCTGAGAGAATCCAAACCTTCAGCCATGCATTCTTGAGCTTCTTTCTCACTAACACATAATTTTTGCCATACATAAATACTCACACATCATCTAGAAATCATGAAGAGTCATGAAGGTTCTAATTATTTTTTTCTTTTCAGAACAAAATAAGCTAAGATGTACATAAATGAAGAAAGACCCTGAGCTGTATCACTGATGTAAAGAATACTTAAAACAGTTTTTGCTACATTTTAAAAAGGTCTTGTTGAAGTATTATCACTCACCGATTCCAAGGTAAAATTTCTAGGTTGAATGTATTTCTGTACAAAGCATTCCAAGAAAACACTACAGGTAACAAATGCAGATGTACTATAGCTAAGCCTGAAAGCACTGTTTTCCAATTTTGACTTACTAGAAGTTACAGCAAGTTCTCGAAATTCAATTGTCCTTATTTTGGAAATAAATTTATTTATCGTTAGGTTTCCTTAGAAACCTCCTCCCCCTTATAACTCCTACAAAAATTTTTCAAGTAGCTAAAAAATTGACTTGTTTCACTTTTTAGCTGCCTAATTTGGGAATAAATACAACTGATGATTAAACAATGATTTATCTTCATGAAGAAATCTTTATGTATTTTGGAAACGGAATTTTTCATCTAACTGCTTTACAAGCCACAGAAGTTCATGCTAGGTCAGGAACAAAATTTTTATTCTGCTTGGATTCCTTTCTGCTTTCCTTTCGGATGGAGCATACATTTAACAGCTATCCTGATGTCACCTTTCCCAGAAACTGGGATGTGGAAGGCTCCACTGCATTTTCTGTTCCACATATTTCTTCCGTTAATATACTGTAAACCTGGAAACAACAGCTCAGATCAATATGAAGTTGATCTCCCTCAAGCCAAATTTTATGGCTCTTATTCTCCTAGGCTCTGGGACTGTAAGACAATTTCTCATCTAAACCACATATTAAACCTGTCTGATTACCTGAAAACCACTTAGAGAAGTGGCAAACGTTGCTCATTTTCATAGTTTTGCCATTATGGGTGTGAAATGAAGTCGTACTTCTGTTCTGAATTTTAGTTACTACTTCTTTTCTCATGTACTTAACCAAACAAAAAGCAAATCACACGATGCATTAAAAATTCCCACCTAACACCTCCCCAGCTTCCAATGACAACTGCAGCACAAGATGATCCACAGAATTCATACAGGAAGGGAGGTAAGTGGCTCCCTACTGAAGAGAGTGTATCCCTTCTTGTACTTCACAATGCATAGTGCAGGGTATATGTGGATAGGCAGTCCCAATCTCCCATCCAGGGAACCATGGAAAAGTTTTGTGGAATAAAAGAGTGGCAGCAAATGGGGAACACGGCAATACCAGAAGCACAACAACCACTGGATTCAAATTAAGGACGTATAAGCAAAGTACCTGCAAGGTTTTCTAAATGCGACATGTTTGACTCTGCAATCCAAACAATATCCTTCTAAGCATCCAAGGTCAAAACTGAACTGGATCCATCAACCTACAGCCCAAATCACTGAGCATGATGGCAACAGCAAGCAGCAGGATGCTGTGCTGTTACTGGGGGAGGATGGACAGCAACATGGTCTGGGAGACACGGGTGGGCGCAAGAACTCTAACCTAGCACTTTCTTCACTCCTCGGAGAGCTGTAAGGAAGCCCTTTCTCATGTGGTGCCCAGGGCATGACTAGAGTTACTGCATCCCTGGCAAAGTGAAGCTCAGCCAAGATTCCCCTCATGCTCCAGAAAACTTTGTGGCTCCTGCTGTCATGTTGGCAGATGCCACAAATCCGATTAGCGCATCGGTGTTCTGTTGGGTTTTGCGGCACAAGCTTTGCAAAGTAACAGAAGAATGACAATTAAAAAAAGTTTCAGTCAAATAAAAGATGGAATTGAACAAGATGAAGCAAAAACTACTTTTGAGGATTCAGAATTCTCTTGCAAGCTTCTACAGAATCTGCTTGCTGTAAACATTTCTTGGATACTAAATTAAGATTAGGGCAATTTAAATTTAAGAGATCCCTGAATACTCCTGTATCCATTAGATTCTGCTTTCGTTTTTCCTTTTTATTTTCTTGATACTCATTTTCACATTAATTCAATACTTGTACACTTGGAATTGAAGACACATTTTCAAATATTGTTGTTGTGACTAGACTGTGCTCTAACTTCAACCTTCTCTACAATATAACTGCTAAGAATGAAAGGGAAAAAAATCCAGAGAAAAATATCTGTGTTTTAGAAACATGACGAACAATGTACATTCAGCGAGCTACAAATCTGGTCAAAGGAAGAAAAACACTTTTCCCTGTGGAGGTTACTGACACACCTCAGTACATAAGGTGTTTCTATGGACTACCATCATGCTTAACCTATATAAGCATCCTTGAATTTCGAAATAGAATAGGACTGCTATACCTATTAGACTTTTAATCTCTTGAACCTTTTCAATCACATATTATCTTTCTATGATATACATGGCAACACACAATTCAACATCCAAGAGTTTTTACTATGTAGAGAAGAGTAAATAACCTACTTTTTAAGAATGCATGGTAATACCACAAATAAGACCTAATAGAAGTGATCATGGAAACTTGCTGAGCAAATAAACTTGAGGGAGTAATAGCTAAGGCTTCAGGGTCAACGATGAAAATAAAAAAGGTACTTCTACACTATGAAACATATCAGGTAGACAGGAAGAAGATAAATTTAAGTCAAACAAACAACCTTTTATTGCCATTCTTTGTACAGTATTTTCCAGGGTTTGGGGTTTTCTCTGCAATGCAAGACTAATAGAAAAATTCCAGAAAACATAAAAATCTATTTGTGTAATACTGTATACAGAGACAGGCATTGCACAGACAATCTTCATTTTCAGAACTTGACTTTATATTCAAATCTTAACCCAGTGTTTAACTGAGGTGGTTGTAAACTGAAGTTTCAAGAAACCTAAAAGAGACAGTGAGAACTTGCCCCAGTGACTCCAATTATTATTGGTTTGCTTGTAGCAAGCGTAGCAAGTAATTTCCTATTAAAACTACTCTTCATTCTCAAACATCTACTGAGTGTAAATGTAAGCTGTAGCAACAAACATTTTTAAAATTGATTTAATGCATAAATGATGGGCTGAAGTACCAGGTAAGATATCCAAGAGAGAAGGAACTTGGCTCAGTTACCTCTTCCACAAACAAGTATAGTCTCTTGATAACCAGCTCCTTGTTTATGAGTCAAAAGTGTCCCCTAAGGCTCAGGTAACTCTCCTTAATCCTTTTTTGAAATGTTCTACTTAACAAGGGAGCTGTTTTGCTGCAGGTATACAAAATGCAGCTGCTCAGACTCCTAACGCTGCAATGAAAACAGGGAAACAGAGTTACAACTTAAAAACAAAAGCAGAATACAGGACTAGAATTTTACCAACAGCAGTGCTGTCAAACCCTTCATTAGCACCAAAGCAATAGCATGAGAAACACTAACACCACATAGAAGTGGTCAACTGGCAGTCAAGGACCAAACTTAACAGCAGGGTTCAGATGTTTCTAAAGCACCAGAACTTACAGTAGATTAATTATACAGAAACCTTTAGGAAAAGTACAACCTCCACCCCCTGCAAAGTATTTTCTGTTGTAATTTGTGGGTGCACAAAAATCAATGCAATTACATTGCTAGTTAGTGACTCATTCTGATAGGCACAGCAGCAGTTTGGCCTCTAACCCTCCTCGAAAACCTAACTTTGGATCTATCAAAGGGAGTTACAGGATAATACAACCAGCTCTACCTTCTATCCTTGTTCACTGGACTTATTTTGCCTTTTTTAGAACAGAGGCAGCAGCCTTCAACCAAGATCAATCTGTACTAAGTGTAACCTCAGTTCAATAGAAGTGAACATGGGAGGATGGAAAATATCGCCTTCACAGAACATAATTTGTGTAAGGGCATCTTACATTCCAAGAAAACAAAGTTAGCTTATTAACTAACAGGAGAACCTTATCTGACTTGAAAGTGTAAAGAAAGAAGCTGGGGCAACAAACAGCATTTATAAATGTATAAAATTTGCACCATTTTTACATGGCCACCATATGCCATTCTGTGACACCGCTAGACAAAATGAATCAATTGTGGAGCTCATTAACAATGTTCAAAAACCAGGAGTGCAACCAGCACAGATATATTCTACAACCCTTTCTTGAACTATTTCTGTGACTTGACTTTTAAGCTCTTACTCTACATTAATTACCAAGAAGTGTGCACAGTTATCAGCCTAATCGCCTTAGCAGCTCTATTTCTGCCTGCTAACAACATGTTCCATCTGCCATTTTATTTTAAAGGAATCAACAAGTTCAACTTTCATAGAGCACAGAACTAATCTGCAAGGTCTGAAAATGTATTAATACCTACTTCAAACTTTTATCTGTCAACCACTAAAAAAAGGTCCAAAAGATCTTTAGATCATTGTAGCAAAAATAAAAACGTGATTGTGTATTTTTGCAATACTTTGGGGCCAGCACTGTGGTTTATTTGGCTTTGGAGATAAGAAAGCATTATAAGTCAAAGAACAGTTCCATGTTTTTAATTTGCTACTTATTAAAGAGTTGCTTTTTTTTCTTAGCTAGACAATGAAGCTTTTATCACACTAAAACCAAAAACCTCTGATTCAATCTTCCAGTTTCCATTTTAATTGTGCACTTCAACTTTCTGTCTGCCATCACAAATCCTTGAACGTTGCTGCCTACCTGCTATTTTAAGGGGTGACCAAGCTCTCAACCAGGGAAAGTAGGAGAGATAATTTAAGCAAATTACTTACTGCATGTAGTGCCTAAAAATCTGTTGTGCCGAGGATGCAAAGCTCACACACATTCTTTTCCTTGAAGTTATTTTGGTTTTGGAGAGTCAGGATCTCTCTCTGCATGTACATAAAGCTTTTATTTTGGAAAAAAACAAAACAAAAACCCCTCTCGAATTATTTGTGAAAGTAATTACAGGTGCTACATTTAATTATACCATACTACAGCATTGCTGCCCTTTGCATTTCTGTAGCACTTGTGAACAGAGCACTATAAGTATTGGTGTAACTCCTTCAAGGAGAATTTTTTTGTGGACAACAGATGATGGCAAAGTATGAGATTAATCTGCAAGTGCTGAACAAGATACAAAAAGAATGAGAAATATGTAATGACTTCACAAAATCTGGGAGCAGGTGTTTTATCCCTGTTTTCAAGATGCTGCTTACACAGTTGTCTTTGTAGAGCACTGAGCCTCGAATCTTGAAAATTACTGAAAATCACATAATCCCTGTCACATGTGTCAGAAGATGTTTGTTTGCTGTTTGTTTGGGTTATTCTATTAAACACAATAATGGCACTACAAAAGTGTACAGATTCTGTATGTCAAAATTTGAACCTTTATCTGATTAGGCAAGGCTAGACAGAGTCCATTTAGAATAAAGGACTGCAAATCAACACACTAGTTTTGTTACTGCTTCTGGTTCTGCAATTGTTTAACTCCTGGGCCTCTGCAATGAACGCTGTATTTAATTTTCAGTTACTATAATGCCCAGTCAGTGAGTATGTACAAACCACTTCAATCTTTGATGAAGGGACTGTTAGGGAAGTGAGAAGTACTGCTGTAGGACATTTATTATAAATTGGTGGACTTCAGGCATTTCATGGCAGGAAATATTATTAAGATTTTTGTTTTCAAAACACAGGTCAATAATAACTTACATGGTGTAGCATGACAGAATTGGATCTGAATCCCCTATAATTTTAAATCTCAAGTAGTATTGCATTAGATCACATTTTTTATTAGCTCTATAGTAAGGCAGTTGACTATTCCATGCCACAATGTACTTTAGCACAAAACAGTACAAAAAATTGAGATCCTCTGGTGGATTGTTATTTCACCAAGCAGTGAAAATCATGAAGTTAATTCTCACCTGCTGCTTTGAAGAGATGAAGCTAAATGTGCACTTCATCACCTTTTGATGATGAGGACCTGACCCCCTCCTTAAGTTACTCTCAGCCCTTCTTGCAAGTCTGCCTCTGTTGTCATTACTCAGATGGTGGGGACACCCCCAAAGAAGTCAGACCAGTGCAGTACAAAGCTGAGGGATGTAGCTTGTCCCTGTCCCCAGGCAGGTCTCCTGCCCGTGCCCATGAGGAACCTCTGCTGCTTCTGTAAATACAGTTTCTTAGTGAAGACAAGCATCCAGCGACGTGTAAAAACACAAGCCTGTGGCTCCTAATTCTTCCAGTACGAAAAGTTTCTACTACTCACAGCTTCAACTGTTTTCCTTAAACCAGTTTTGAAGGTCATACATCAAGGAACTATTTCATGCTCTCATATGCACTTTATTATTTGTGAGTGATTTCCTACCAGACAAGTGGTTTGCAATGACAGAGAACTCTCATTTCCTTTTATAGATTTGATTCGGAAATAAATGCTGGCAACATCATGTGACTAAGAAGCGGCATCCACAACTTGGGCAATTGTCATAATTGAAGAAAGTAATGGAAAAGCCAGCCTTCTGCTGCCAGATCTATTTAGCCTCCTACTCCTCTGCCCAAGTTTTATCTAAATTCTGCAACATTATCTCCCTCCTTTTGACACATTTTCCTGTCCTTATCTGTGTGCAAAAACTGGACTAGCTTCAGCACACTAACTTATTCATTCTGAAATATTTATAACAGTAGGAAAAGGAAATACAAGTCTTTATTATATCTCTGTGGTTAAACTAAACTGGGTTTCAGCAAACAATCTTTTTAAATTTTTTTTTCTGATTAACAACCACAAGTGTAGATATATGTATATAAATAGAGATTTCAAAGGGAAATTTTTTTTTTTTTCCCCCTGATAGCTGTTGCCGTTTAGAGCTATTCTGGGAAATGACTGGATATGACTGCAGGACCCAGTAATTTTGACTATCTCAAAGTAATATATTTTAAAGGAACCCCTTAGTTTGAAGACATGCTCACAACTTCTATGGATGCAGAACTCTCTGTCTTATTCAGTAAGAACTAAGTGTTTTAATAAAGCTCTGAGAACTACTACAGGTAAATACAAGTAAACCTTGGCCACAATTTATTTAATTTTCAACATTCGTCTAGTGCCAGTCCCCATGAAGCTAGTGCTGATGAGCCCCAGAAATCAACTTTTTTTTCAGACTAATTTAGAAGAGATTTAGCTAGCAACTTCAGAAAAGTAAGATTTTTAACTCCTAGTATTTGGTTCTCAATTTCCATTCTGTGGAGTACATGATTTTAAAGAACTACAGTAACAACACACAATTATGTATCTATACAGTAACAAATGAAATTGTTAAGGCATCAGAACCTAAGTATTTTTTGTTAGACCATAAATACTCTTACAACTCGGAAACTGCTTAGAAGTCAACAGAAATCTTTATGTGTAGGAATAGAAATATCCGTCTTCCTGAATATGGATGACCAGAGACAATGAGTAACTTGTGGATAGGAAATTCTGTTGGAATTTCAGAGCTGAAAGTCACTCAGAGGGTCCAGCTTATTGCAATGCAGATGTTTCCAGAGTACCTGACAAAACCCACTTGATGTAGCCTAAGATAACATCTTCCCTTTCTTCCCAGTCTTCTATTTACTGTTTGCTGCAGGATTATTTCTCACTTCAAATGCAATCTAACATGAAAGCTGCTGATCAATACTGTAAACAGATGATTAGTGTCTTGTGACTGCCAAAGAACTGTTAATGAATCTCAATACATGATGTTTTACCACCGATGTGAGATAAAATAATTGAATTGAGGGAGATAATAAACCTAGGTAATTCCTTCAGTTTAAAAGGCAAATATTGTCAGAGCTCCCTAAACAGAATGAAACTACTTACAGTCATCTCAGAAATGGTAGGAAATGCATTTCTTTGGATTAATTAAAATCAAACCACCACCAGATGCAGCACTGCCTACTGAAGTAAGACACAGAACTAGTGAGTTTGAAGTCATTGATATTGGACTCCTTCAACCTGCAAGAACTGAGGCGAGACCACCATGCAAGTCCCTGAACCCTCTCTCCCAGTTTCCTTCAGGTACTCCTCGTGCTGTAGAGCCTGACAAAGCCACCACAGCAATCACATCAGTAGCCTCCAGCAAGATGACTGGTTGTATATGAATAAAAATGACCTGCCAGATGTTACAACTGGCAGAAGAAAACTGCAAACTAACTTAGTTCAAATAGACTTGGACAGAACGCCTCCAATAAAAACGTGCAAATTGTGAGCAAGGTTTTGAAACAACGCAAAGACAATTCAGGCAAGGGCTTTTGTTGTCTAGTGTTAGAAACCCCAACCAACCGACTACAAAACGAAACAGATAAATAATGTCTTCTAATCACTCTAAATTTCTAGGGAATGTCCATTCCACAGTCTTTTAGATCTCTTGCTTCCTGGGAATGACTGAAAGAGATGGCTGGGTTACTAATGCATGCAGGCTATTCCCAACTCTGTAGTATCTCCTTGAAGGATACAAGGAGTAGGTGCATCGTAGACTACAGCCTTTAAACAAACATAAACTTCTGAGAACTGAAGCTAGTAGTCACCAGTAGTTACTTTTAACTAAACAAACAAATACAACCCAAACATCTCTTCCTCTCTATGTGCTCACTGATAAGTTGTTTATTGATCCATAACTTTTTTAATTCTTCAAGTTGAAATGCACTAGTGAGGGAAAGAGCCTTCTTCACTATTTCCAGCAAAGACTTTTTCTGCAATTAAACCAGAAAATGTATGTAAACATCAGAATTAAAATTCTTTATCAGCTGTAGCAAGTCCAAACCTTAACACTGTGAAATAGTTCAATATACCTGGAGAATACCAACATTTAAAGCAAACAATGAATTTTTAAGTGTATAAAGGAAAAGCTGTTTTATTTCCAGGGGTAGAAAAAGTATTGATTTGGACAACTCAAGATTCCAACCAGTTCTTTGATCTGTCACACTGGGTGTATGACACATTTGGTTAAACATAAATGCTTTTCTCATATGAAGTGGTTTCTCTTTTCAAGCTGTGCATTTCTTGTCTTCCTTTTACAGACTGAGGTTTATTTTTAATGCAATATAATTTAAGAAACACTTGATACACATTTTTAAGCTGTTTATACAGATAAGGTTATGACAAATTCAGTAGGTAAGATAATGAAATTAATATAAAAACTTTGCTTTCAGTATTGGCTTTCCATAGGATCATAACTTCGAAACTGTATTTATGGTGCCCTTAAAATAATAAAGCCTTTTGCCTATTTTTTTTTGTTAGAGTGTTGATTTTTCACACAGGTTTCTTTACATGAAACTATAATAAAATATGGATAAACAGCAGAGTGATCTTCACAAGAGAACAATGATCCACAAAATAAAGTTTTGTGACTTCCATTAAAAACAAAAGGGCACCCACATCCCCTATATAAACTACATTTTTTGTTGCTCAGGAACCAGTACAAAAACATAGGCTAATTCTCTAACACATTCATTGACATTTTAGAAACAATAATGAGATCTGATAGAGAATAAGGAAGTATATTAACAAATGAATCTCCAGTGCACTGTTGTAGTTATACAGTTTCTAGTTTCCTACTGTTTAACCACACAGCTGTGTACTTGTCAGTGTCCTTTAGTGATGGATGGTTTCCCACACAAAATGACTATGCACTGAGCACATGTAGGCTGCAGACCTGCAGCAAATCTCAGCAAGATTAGAGGACCTTTAGCTTTTGCATCCATCGGAATGTGGTACAATGGAACCCTGATGTTAATCTGAACCTTCCAATGTTTTTATTCTTTTAGCACATAAACTGTCACTCTCATACGAGGCTTCAGGGGCCATCAGCAACTTCAGGCATCCCAGATGAAGCAAGGCTTCACCATTTGCTCTTGGTGAGCAGGTTGGTAGAATTATCTTCTCAACACAGCCTGAGCAGGCTACGGCTCTCTCTTGAACAATTACTAAAAATGTAGAGAAAATGCTGGCTTCTTGAACAGTATTTTAGTACAACAGCAGTTGTACTTCTGTTGATGGTGACTGCTGTGAACATCTATGAATACCTTTTTTCTATATTTTTAGTAGAAACAAGAGGGCAAACACACTGACCCAGTTGACTAACAATAGCTACAAGACTCATACAGGCACAGTGCACATAAAGATAAAATGTAGGTGTGAAAGGAAACCTTCAAATAGCATAAATAAACACAGTTCTATTGTCAGTAATTGGTTCATGATTATATCTGTTTATTATACACTTTTGAAATACAAATCAACACTGATAGTCCCTTGATGCACAATTACTACCTAGTTCCTTACTAGATATACTTCTAATGGTACAATCTGGTAAACTAAAGGTTATATATTATCAAGAGAATACTGAAAAAAAGAAAATACTTCTCTTTTAGAAGCAAATGACAAGATAAACAAGATACACCTATCTGTTTCTACTGAAATAAACTGGCTAGCAGGATTCAAGAGACATTTTGGGTTTTTGCTAAAGCAAGAGGCAATCAGAATATCTATTATTGTATTAGCCATGCTTCAATTATACAAATTACAAAGACCCACTCTAAAACAGATACCAAAGATGAGCCAACTTAATATAGTTCACCAAAAATGCTAAGTGACTCTTGTCTGACTCCAGGTAAGCTGAGGAAACTAAATATTTCCAAAAAGAAAGCTGCATTAAATTTCTAAAAATACTGTAGACAACAAATAGCAACAGAAGAGGACTACAAAGGTATAATGGAATATCATTAAATAGAAGTGTACTTTGAAATGATGTCTTTGTCAGGTAACAGCAATAAGAACAGAGTTGCTGCATATAAAAAAAAAAAACCCACCAAGAATTTTTACAGCAGACTTGTAAACTGTGTTGGCTTCTTTTTGTTTGTTTTAGTTAGAGGCAGATATGAGTTGTATATCACAAGTCTTGCTAGAATAATTATACCTGATTTCTGTGTGAGAAATTAAGAACTGTAAAACAGCACCAGTTAAGGGCAAAAATATTTTGTGAATACAAAGTTTTCATAGAAATGAGCTTCTGATAGCTAAACTGAATCATTCAAAAAGAAAGAATGATGATGATGGTGGCAAAACTTTGGTCAGAGTACACAGCTATGCTAACTTGATAGATCAACACTGATACACTGCATTCATATATGAATTTAATTTAAGAGATGTAATTCAATTGGTATCACATTTTCATATATTATGCTCCCTGTTTCTATAACAAGATGGTTATTCAAACTTTTTTTTGAAATGGTGACATGTATCAAGCTCCTCCATCAGTACCACACCTTGCCTTTTTATTTTATATTTATATATATTTTATATGTATACACACATATAAAAAAAACTTGGTCCTTGTTAAATTTTAGCCCTTAAAATATATCTCTTTGCAAACATAATCCACAGTTACCAATTTTTAAATGCTATTGAACTATGTATTTTATTGCAACTTTTAGAACAACTGAAACATTCTTTTGTAAATATAAAATTCGTAGTATAAAACTGGTACATTCTAAAATACAGAGTCAACCTTCTGACTTGGAAATTTTCTGCCTGCAGATTTACAGTCACATTAGCAATTTCCAAATGTAATTTACTGCTATAGCACATTGTATTCCTGCGTAGCAACTAACACTATTTGCTCACAATGTTCTTCGCAAAATGAAAGGGGAAAATTTTCAGGAACAAAGTTAGAAAACTAGCTCACAGAAAACAGCCGCTGTATGAATGCATCATTAGATTACGTGTAATAAAACACAGACATAGACACATCCATCTTTGAGTCCTCTAGTTAAAACATTAAGTCAACAGGTAAAACAAAGCATTGAAATCTGAAAATATTTCCTTTTCTCATTTTGCTACTCATCTCAGACCTAATAAAAATCAGAAATAAAACATATTTTTAAAGCTAGTACTTGCATGACTAACACATCTATTTGCATATGAACACCCAAACTGATCTTCCACATCCAGAATACTTAAAGACGGCACTAAGAACTTAAAAAGTCTTTGAAGAAAAGTATGCACGTTATTTGTGGATGCACTGATTTCCCTAATGGCTTGTAAAACAAACCAGTCACCTCCTGTCTAACCCAGGGCTCCCACGCCATCATGCCAAACCACTGGGATACCCATGCAAGAAGATGAAAGATAGATGAAATCACCCACTCCCCACACGGAGCAGCTCCTCGGAAATAGGCACAGTCCCCACTCTTACCAAGAGACACTGCCCAGAAAGGCCAACAACGGACACAGGCAGTCTTGCCACCTGTCTCGACCTTGGCATGGGAGCCCAGCTGGGGGCAGGGTGAGAAGCAGGAAGGAGATTGGGATAGCACTGGGATGGGGTGTCCAAGCTTTCTCTGGGCACTGGCAGTGCTCAAGTAAAACACAAAGTGATATGAACAGACTACCTGATTAAGAGTCAAAACCTTTAACAGAGATACAATACATCACTAAATAATGGGGCAAAAGACCCCATTCTCTTTGGCTTTATAAAACCACTTGGAATTCTTAAGATGTATGAAAACAAATTCCTACTTTTAGTAAGTTAAACTCTACACTGATATACCAGAGAAAACAAGTGTTTTCCATAGCTTAATGAATACATGGTAAGAGAAACTCATGCATTTTTCCAAAATGTCTCAAGCACAAGTCACAAAGTACTTCAGTTGTAACTGAAACATGTCACAGCTCTATACTAAATCATTACATTCACTTTTCAGATGGTTAAATTTTTCTGGGATTATATACCTTACTTACATCACTCAGAGAGATAGAGCAAGCATATAACTGAGTCTAAATGCATCTTTGCCAGCATACAACTTAATTATTTGCTGAAAGAAATACAGCATGATTTTGCCTTTTCTTCAAGAGTTTCATTTTCTCTGTCTTTGAGACTTTTGTTTATAAATTATTTTTAAAAATAAGCAGTCAGTGTTACGTGGATCACCACAGGAATTATAAAAAGAGGGAAAACAAGTGTATCGCTATCAATTTTATTAACTATTCCATCTGTTAGCTGAAAACTATTAAATACTTTCTCAGGGCAATCAGTTCCAGTACTTCATCTTACTTTTTCATTTTCTGAACAGTTTGGAGCCATGGACTCTATAAATTTGCCATATCATTGTGAGAATGTTTAAAAAAAATTTTGTTGTTGTTTTTTTTGTTTGTTTGGGTTTTTTTTGTTTTGTTTTGTTTTTTGTTTTTGTTTTTCCCCTCTAATATTCTCATTTCAGTATTTAACATAAACAACACTGTAATAAGCAAATTATGTTGCCAGAAGTGTAGTACAGTACTGGAAACACCTGTTCATGGAGGTGATTTGGATTGAACAACTGGATAGAACTTTGGACAGAAGATACAAGTCCTTGTTGGCATAATCAGCAGAGTAGGTTAAGGATATGGCTAGATGATATGCTATTTTTTGCAAGTCAAAACCAGTAAAAATATGAACTGAGAATATTCCTACCACATCCCTTGTCACCAACAAACTAGCCCTTGAACTCTGCTTGCAAAATGCATATGTTTCTAAAACAAATTAACCAACCAAAATGTGCACAAACATCCTTCCCAAATCCCAAAATCAACCAACCAAAGCCCAAAGGCTTTGGTTTTTTGATAGGGAGAGACTTGCACAGTGAGAGGGTGTCACATCATAGCTACACTGCATTTCTAGGCCTCAATATTTGAATTTATACCAAGACAACTAACATACAAATTAAAAAAACTAATTATAGCCATATAAATGATGAAAAAAATATGAAATACATGGTCAATGTGAGTTTATCTGCAAATTTCCATGCAATAACCTGAACAAAATACCTAAGAAAGTTTCAAATGTAGCAATCATGGGTTTTGGAGAGGATTTGGGAAAACGAGTTCTGCTTATGAAACATTTTTATGTTAAACTTTATACAGCTATATCTCTATCTATCTATCTATCTATCTATCTATCTATCTATCTATCTATCTATCTATCTATCTATCTATCTATCTATCTTTGAGCCAGATTCCCCAAAACACTAAAACTATGGGCAATTGACTAATGAAAGAGAATTGTAAAACTTTGATTATGGTGTAGTAGGACAAAGATGAACAGCTATTGCCAAAAACAAATCAGCTTTTCTGACTGAGACATCCTGGGTAGCAGAAGGCTGCCTAACTTGGGACTCTGCCTGACAAAAGGGGTAGAAGCTGTAAAAAGAAGTTTCCCCTGGCTTCTTGAGGAAAAGGGTAGGTAGCACGTGTGACAAAGAGAACCAGCAAACAAGGCAGACATTGTGTGGGAAAGATTTCTTTTCTTCTGGAGGACAAGCCACCAACAAGGAGACTGTTTTGATCCATGTCTGTATTTTTTCTCCCCAAGCTAAAGTACAGGTTGCGGGGAAAAATTCTCTTAGATCTACACATGCATCCTCTTTGACAAACTGCCTGAAGAACATGACTATACATCAGTTTATATCAGATATAACATTCTTATATTTAGAAAAAAAATTTGAAACACTTCTCAGGAATGCCTTTAGGCTCAAGGTTCCACACTTGAGCAGCCCTGAAGTTTTAAATCAGTAGCATATTTCAACCTCTAGAACAGGTAATTTCTCTAATATTTGTAAAGCTCCTACAATATGGATGAGATCTAGCCTATGACTACTTATTTCACAGATCTTCAGCACCTGCTAGTGAGCAGGATCATACTACTAACTAGTAGGAACTGGTGGAGTTTTACAGGCTCATCCGAGGACTAGGGATGCTGATACAATCTGTCTGGTACCCAAAGGCTGGTGGACCAGGGAGAGACAAGAAGCTGACCCATGTGCTCTCCATGCAAGGGGTGGAGTACCAGTGGGGTTCTGCCACAGTGCTGGAGCTCAGTGCAACAGGTTCTGCAGATCTGCATGGGAAGGCTGGATACATCCATGATAGAGAGGATCCAGGTGAGAAGCAGGTGCATGTTTATGAGAAAAGACTCTGACCTTCCAATAAGGCTGTAGAAAATAAATCACTGGAAGTCTTCTCAGGTGGGGAACTCCCTCTCCTTATCATGCTAGCTATCAGGTAAGATATATGTTTGCAACATGATTTACTTCATGTAATGTTGAAAAACAACTTACTCTAACATAAGGAGTAGTTGGGAGGTTGTTTTTTATTCCAAATTGCTTATCTATTCCACTATGCTGGTGGGAGGAGAAAAAGAAGAGAGTGTGGAGAGAAATAAAGCATTCAAAATAATCTGCATAAGTGAAAAAAAAATATACCTAAAGGAAAATTAATCTTTCTTAAGAGGAACTTTCTGAAACTTGATGGAAAACAGGTCAGTTTTACTAACCAATATATTCACTTTACAAGAATTCACAACCATCACAGCTGACCCTCTAGTAACTATAAAAATGCTCTGCCTGCTGCTATCTTGTGACTTCTACAGTATTTTCCAAAAAAGTATTACAAAAAAGGATGATTTTTAATTATTTTTCTTTGGCATTCAGAAATCTTTACTTTCTTCATTCAACTTCTGGCATACTAAAAACCTCTGAATCAACAAAGAGCTTTAATGTGGAAAGAATTTCACTTGAGCCCTATCAGTGTGTGTAACTTGTTTAAAATTTCCAACAGATACTCTAATTGCATACTTAAGGGGAGGGGGAAACAGATGTGTAAAATTTAGTTATGATCATTTATCTTCAGATTTTAACAATGTAAAGTATTGAGGAGAAACAAAAGAACATTAAGAGACAAGCGAAAGCTTCTCAGAACATGTCAGGAGTGAATGCAGTCACTGAAAACCTGTTTTCCTCTTTCTTCAGAATTTTATGAACATCCAATTAATCTGACAGAGTATGTTCTAACTCTGTTTTCCTGCTGATAAAGAAAGGAGCAAATTTGCAATAGTTAGAATAAAATGGAAAAAAAATTGTAGGTATTCCTTGACTTCCAACATTCATCATGGAAGTGAATCTTTGCTCTGTAAATCAGCCTCAGTACCTACTCTAAACATCACACTTACAGTAACTAAGGGAAAAGCGCTCAGGACCATTGGTCCTATGGAATTAGCATGGCAGGTAACAAGAAAAATGGTGCTAGCCATTTCAAAAGTTAGCACTATTTAATACAACATAAATCAAAATTCAACTGCAGCTAAAATGATATTTTTTTCAATTTAGCAACAGCACTGCATGAGAAGAATGCAACCAATATCTTGATTTCTTTATATGCTTGCATAAAGACAGGGGAAACATTTTGTAAAACTTTCACAGAATACTTAACCCAGCAATTCCTAATAATCCTAAATGAACCACACACATAACTGCAAAAATGCACTCAGTGGAATGTACACATGCTTACACAAGTGGATTACTATGAACCCTATCAGTAAGAATGATAATTTGCAAATGATTAAACTGCACAGATAAATAGGTTGATTTTTATAACTTGATTCTGGCATTGCCCAAAAAGATTGATGAGGAGCTGGTACAAATGTCAAATAAAGATACGAATCCCCATTTTAGGGCATCTATTTATTTCAACAAAATTCCTAAGAGATAGTCCGTTTATAAGAATTAATATTTTCTATGGTCAAGGAATTTTGAAACTATTCTTTATATGAACATAACTTATTTATTTTTCTTCAGTTTCTCATACAAGACTTGAGGCTTTATTTATGCAGTAGTTTTATTTAAGGCTATGTTTTTTCTTGAGATTCAGAGACAGGAATGCTCTTATATTTTTTCACATTACCCTCTCAGCATACATGAGATCCAACAGCACAGCCTCACCCTGAGAAATGTATCATGATTATTCTACATCCCTGGATAGATGTTCTTTGGCTATGCTAATTTTCCACCTTCTCATTTAGAATGAGTCCAGAACAGTCATTTTCCACCCCGCCCTTTACAAGTTGTTACAATACTTAACAGAGTAAAACTCCAGACTATGGAATCACGTATGGAAGTATGCAGCACGTAAATGATTACAAATCAGCACAACACATCAACATCCAGCCACGCAGCACGGGAGCCAAGACTCTACCCTTTCCAAACCAAAGGCCCTGCTGCAGAGGCTGTGATTCTGGGAGAAAACTAGTTGAGGATGAAAGCGTTTTCTAGCAAGTGAAAGGGATGAAGAGCATGATATTTGACTTCGTTATTTCCTGGTTATTGCTCTTTGTTCTGAGGAAGTAGGCATTTTAGCAACATCAGCTCAAGTGAATTCAGACTGTCTGCTCTTTAAGAGATTTAGATGATTTTTTTCTTATAGAGCAACCTCCATTTTCGGTTTGGACAGGAAGATGACACACAACCACAAACAGATGCTGTGTTTGTTCCCATTTCCAGCAGCAAAATCTTTTAAGATACATGTGCTTAAAAAAAACAGTATCTATGTTTTATCTCAACATACATCAGAGTTAAGCCTATAATTATTATCCAAAACAGAGAAGGAGAATTGCTGCAACTCCACTGAGTTGGTGGCCCTACCAGTCCTCTGGGAAAAAAAGAGATCTCGCTTTGCCCTCTGACTGAGAACCAGGCAGAGCAGAAATTGGAATTTCCCAGATGAATGCTCTGACTGTCTGACTTGGAAGCACTCTCTGGCTGTGGACTTCACTGCCAGTTTTGTTAGGAATCGCTTTTCCAAGTTTTCTTCGATTCTTAAAAGCTTTCGGTTTCAATGAGTCAGCATTTCCAGATGGAAGGCTGCTACACTGAAAAATTAATGAGCAGCTGTATTTGTAATAACCATCGAGATTATATCTATCAGTTTTGCAGTTCTGACTGAATAGTTAGCTGTTAGCATGACTGCTAGAACATGCCCTCCTCCCCTCCAAATGCATTTAGGATTTAAATCAGTAAGTTATTAAGAACTTTGAAATTATACTGATTCTAATAAACGGTCCTTTCAAGAATGCATATTCTTATGTTGATGCATTAGTGTCATGAGAGAAAAGGGGACTATTACAATTCCAATATAAAATCAGTAATTTCCTTATGGCTGCAAAATAGAACCTCACAGAAAATAATACCCCACTGCGGTATATAACCACAGTAACCAAGGTATATTTAGAATAACCAAGCTGTTCTCTTCATTTTGTAGTATTTAAATACAGATAAACTGTAAAGGATTTAAATTATTAGAATGTTGGATCAAAAGTACAAATACTTGTTGTCTTAAATCAAGATCTAAAAAACAATGCTTATTCATAGTTTTCTCACTTTACAGTCTAAAATGTTTATTATGGGTATGGTGAGCAGTATTTTTGGATCATTCTCAAAGGCCTGTGTAAATATTTGAGATTAAAGACTGAATGTAAGTTTTTGTGGACTTCAGAATGCCATTCATAACCTGTCAGAAGACCCACTGGGACTGTGTTAAGACGTTCATCCTTCTATTGCTTTGAAGATCTAGGCAAAATCTCCCATTTGCCTAGGCAAGAAGGCAATACACTGGCAGTGTAGTTGGCAAGCAAGAATGGACATCTCCAAACATGAAAAAAAGTCATACCTCTCTACACTTGCAGCTCATGAAACCTAGTATTTGTGCCAGGACTAATTCAAGGAGAAAAAACGTGATCATTTCAAAACACTGCTTCAAAATTAGTGATGATGGGCATACAGCTAAAACATTACACTACAGTCCCATCCACATTGAATATACAGTAATTACCTGAAAATTGGTTGGTGTTTTAAGTGAAGAACACAGTAGGACACTACAGTATTACCTTTTTATTATTGGTAAGATGGACATGGCTAAGCACAATCCCTGGTAGACTTGTAACAAAACTTAATACATGCATTCTGATGTTACCATAGGAAGCTAAGTCCTTAAGCAGCAGTAATCCTTTTAAACTAAGTTAAATCAGCTTATAGTAGCTAAGTTAAGTGTGGCCAGTATCTCCGAAACATCTGTTATCACATAATTGTAAAATATATTTTTAATTATACATTAAATCAGAGTATTCAGAAACATGGATTACACTACTACAAAAATAAAATCTGTCCACCACACTTTTACAAAAAAAACCCCTCTAAACCCAAGTATTTCTTCTGGTACTTCAGTTAAGAGGAAAGAAAAAAATAGAAGTACTGTGCTGTGGCACAGTAAACATCATCTTAACACTTTTCCCATAAGACTGCCCTCTCAAGACACTACAGTGTTTCTTCAACAGTTGAATTTCTGAAAGCAAATGTAAGTACACAAAGACACATTTTCTTACAAAGGCTTCCTTACTACTAAAATAGCCCCTGCAGCAAAATCATGTTCAGGCTTCAAGTGTCCTTCTTCAGCTGCAGTGGTACATACTGTTTTTGATGAAGTATTTTCAGAGCAAGCATTGTCTGCAAGGCACAAGATTGACACCTAAGTCTGTGACATCCAATTCTAAAAGAAGCATTCGATACCCACACAAAAGATATGAGCTTACCTATTTTATTAAGAAGATAATGAAAAGTCATTTAAAGAAGTACCATGGAAAAGCCCAGTAATTTTCACACACACAAACACACGAATAAAAGACCCGAAGTATTTCAGAAAGACTAAAGGGTACTTCTAAAAACTTCTTCCCATCCAATTCCTCTCTGTACCAATAAATGCTGCAGTAAAAAAAACAAAGCACATATATGGGAGTGCTCTTACTGATCTAACTTCAGTTAACACACTGAAGACAGCAAATATTGTAATTCCTTTAGATTTCAAACACAGATTGTCTTAACACGAACACATAACTTGATTTTCAAATAATCCTACGAAACACTTCAGGCACAGTACACCACGGATTTCTGTGGACATACAAAGCAAGCAACATGATTTTGCCAAGCTTTCCACCTCCCAGGGAAGTTATACTTCCACAAATTTATGCTTAAATCTTAATCTTTTCTTTTGCAAATTGTCACAGATTAATCCTCCTGAGGCTTAGCTCCTGAAACAATTTCATAGTTTCACCACACCTATACTTAGGATCTGTGACTAATATTGCAACAAACAGTACAACTAAGAGAATTAACAATACAAAGTATTGATGTACTTAATTAAATCTAAACACAATTAAAAATGGAAAAAAAAGGAAATATTTAAATTGTTGCTGTAACATTAAATGATCAATAAAAATTACAGTACCCATGCAGACCATCAAAGTAAACTTTTCCACAATCAAAATGAACACTGGAGACTTACTCCCATTTGGAGACTTACTCCCATTTACTCATAAAACAACTGAAATAAGATTATTCCAGGTGTACACAAACAACTGAAATTCTCAGCTGTTCATTTTCAAACACCAAAAGAAATAGTTTTTCGTAACGGAAAGCAAAATTAAAGCATGCATAACACTCTTGAAATCCAATTTGGAACAGTTTCTAAAGAAGCCTACCTTTACTTGAGGGGAAAACTGAACAAAGCAACCATCCCAACCAAGCAGAGTGGTGCTTTGGAAGTCAGATGACAAAACTGGCTAGCCAACTTCTAGGCAAATTCTGAGTACACAAACACTGTTTGCTTCATACTACGAATGCCAGTGGTGAACTCTTGAATCTGGAAGCAGCAGAAGCAGCTCCATGTCCATGGGCCCTAGCAAATGATTATAGACCTCCTGATGAGAAATGCTACCAAAAACTTTGCCCAACACATTGCACTCCAGGCACTCATGACTCAAACTCAGTCTTGCCCAATTCCTATTTTAAGACTTGACCAGAGTACCTTTTGCCAAAGCTGTACTGTCTTTATCAAGTACATGTCACAGACGTGTGGGTCCACAGCCAGTGATTTATTTTTTTTTAATAAGAAGGATATGTAACAATAAGAAAACATATTCCTTTTTCAAAATGTTATTATTTATACAGAACAATTAGAAATAGTCTTTCAAAATAAACAAAACTCCTATTTCAGGTTTCTAATCAATTCTTAATTAAAATGCATTAATTCATACAAACCTTTGTAAGAAAACCCAGCAAGTCCAGTTTCTCTTTCCTGTACAAGAACATAATGTAAGTATAGAAAATATCACTGAAAAAGGGAAGTAAACAGTTTCCTTTTGTGTGTAGGGAACAGCTATTAACTGGTTTATGAAATCGTAAGTTTCAGATCTTGAAAAGGTCTTCATGTGTCATTTTAGTGATCAAAAGCATACATAAATGGTGAAAAAATTTGTAACACTGTCTCAAAGACAAAATCATGAAAAACACACAACACTTCATCTTCCAATAGTGAAAAAAACAACTTAAGACATATCATTTAACTCTGAAGCAAGTTTAGAGAAAGACCAACGAATCTAAATGATGAGTCCCTGCAGTAAAAGTCAGTGGTATCCTGGGCTGCATTAGGAGGAGTGTTGCCAGCAGGTCAAGCGATGTGATCCTTCCCCTCTGCTCAGCACTGGTGAGGCCACAGCTGGAGCGCTGGGTCCAGTTCTGGGCTCTCCACAATGAGAGAGACATTGACATACTGGAGAGAGTCCAGGGAAGGGCCACAAAGATGATGGACTGGAGCATCTCTCCTGTGAGGAAAGGCAGAGAGAGATGGAACTGCTCAGCCTGGAGAAGAAAAGGCTCAGAAGGATCTCCTCAATATCTACAAATATTTGAAGGTACAGTGCAAAGTGGACAGTGCCAGCCTCTTTTCAGTGGTGCCCGGTTACAGAACCAGAGGCAGTGGGCACACCGTGAAAAACAGAAGGTTCACTCTGAACATCAGAAGAAACTTTTCCTGTGAGGTGACTGAGCACTGGCACAGGTTGTTGGGGGAAGGCTGTGGAGTCTTTGCCCTTGGAGATATTCTGAAGATGTCTGAAAATGATCCTAGAAAGCTGGCACTGGGTGGTCCTGCATGAGTAAGGCAGGCTGGATCTGATGACCTTCAGAGGTCCCCTCCAATCTCAAACACTCTGCAAGTCTGCGACACCCCATAGATACACAGTTTCAAACTCCACCGTTCCAGCTTAAGCCCAAAGTAGAACTATATCTGCTAGAAAAAACAGGAAGGGGTGCTAGGATGGAACAATTATAAAAAAATAAATCAGATTGGCCAGCAATTAAATTTGGTTAATTCCCTAGGATAACTGAAGTACATTAGGAAATTTTCATTTGGGTTAAGTTTGTATATTTACTATTTCTTCAAACTATTTTTCTTTTCCCTGCTTTCAGATGGATAAAAAGAAAGACAATAACAGGCATACAAAAGACTATCATATTGTGTGAGGAATTCCAAATAACCAGATCAACTGTCTTCCCAGCCTGTGCAGAGAGGGTAAGAACTCTGAGAGAACTCACACCTTCTGTGTGTGCAGAGTTGTGTATCAGAGAGCCCAGCAACATGAACAGTGTTATTGATATGTGTATCCTATCCCTCTATAAAAGGATTCTGGTGCATCCCTGCGTACTTGGCTCACAAGATGTAGACTGCTGACTGGATCTCTCAAGGACTGTGCCTTTTCCACCACAGAACCATCTGCCTCCAGAGCTGAATGGGGGACACTCATCCCTAACCACTTCCACCATGCAGGGGTTGCCCACAACAGTCCAGATTATGCAATGAGAGAGATGAAGTAAAAAGGTTTGACGTGGCAATAGCTTGCTCTCAAGTACTGCAAAGCCTAAAAGTGTTGCGGCAGTAGACATGAATGAAGTAACACTCACAATGCAGCTGGGGACCAACTTGTCATTATGGGAAGGAAGTGACCATCTGACTCCACAGAAGTCGTGGGACAGATGCAAAGTGCTGCTGAAGTCCAAGAGATGGAACTTTTTATTAACAGAAAATTGTATCATAAGAAACCCTTAGAAAAACTTCTCTTGAGGGGAACCTCTTTCTACTTGAGCACAGAGCAGCAAGCCACGGAGAAAAAGAAGGCTGGAGAGCAACTGTGTCTCCTTCCAGACTAGCCTTAACTTCGGTTTCTGAGAAGGCAATACACAGTTGCCCTACATGGTATTTAAGAAATCTGAGTCAGGAGCTTAAAACTATGACAACATGTAAAGGAATAATTATATATCTAGTGAGAAAGGAATGCATGAGGGAGGGATACTCTGTCCAGATGCCAGAACCAGTGAGTAAGAGCAAATGGTTCAAACTGGAAGGGCCTTTCCCTTAAAGAACCAGTTGGTCTCCTTTGTCTGGAAGATCCCTGGGCATTTTCCAGATTTAAGACTCTGCAGGAATCTGCTCTACTCTTTCTGTGGATAATACTTGATCCATTCGACTCCACTGGATCCTGCCTCACCTACTCTTTACTGAAATTTAAAGATGGAAACTTATCTTTTTTTTTTTTTCTTTTTCTTTTTCTCT
>VXAU01003085.1:1021318-1048333 GCA_013399695.1 Formicarius rufipectus
CATAATCATCTCCCAGAAATAAGGGTAAATTTCACAGGATAAACACGTTTTCATTGTGCTATTATGTACTGTCATGTAGCTTGCAATGTCTTTTACGTCATGTATCTTTACATCACTATACATCTTCATTTTTTATAGTGTCTAAGAGATTAAAAAATACTTGTAAGTTGATCTCTCATAATAAATGGAAATTTATCATTCTGATACACATAACAAACTATTACAATCAATTCTTTTCTTTAAATGATCACCAACACATTTTACCTTGCATTTATTTCCTATATGGAATAATACGATTTTTAAAAAGTGCTTGTAGGAGAGGTAGTTTCCTTTCATACTGATAATCTGATTACTGTTCCTGGACTTTAAACACTAAGGTTCTATAAACATAAAATGAAACACAACCATGCAGAAGTAAACAAACAGAAACATTGTAAGTGTTGTCTCTGATCTTTACATATTTCCTTATGATCTGGGCATAGGCAAGACATTTTTTTTCTTTTTCATAATTGCTAAAATAATAATGGCCTTAGATTATTCAATTTTTCTACTTTATATTCAGTTGTAGGTGATCTATAGTTCTTTAAAGTTTTGTCTAAGCAACAGTCTCATGAGGTGCATGTATGACCTGACAGTAATGTCAATTTTTTTTTTGAGTACCTTATTTTACATTCTGCTGACAGTTTTCCTATGACTCCAAAAAGCATCCGGAAACTGATTTTCTGTCTTAATGGGCACCTATCCTTCCACTGGGTAGAGTCTCTAGACAGTCCAATTGTCCAAGATTTGCTTTTAGAATAGGAACTTCCTCTCCTAAATCAATAAAATAATTTGTTGAATTCCCTCTTCATCCAGGTCAGATTAGCCCTCCCCCCTCCCCATAAGAGGAGACATCCCAAACACATTGAGATGAATCTCTCTCAGTTCGTTTTCCAACTGTTTAACTTCAGGCAGACATCAACATTGCAGATATGCACCAGTGTTCACTCTGACTGGAGCAGTTCTGCAGAGACCATTGCTCCTGCAGCCCTGTTGACAAAGTACTGCTGATCTTCTTTTTGTTATTTACAATTGTTTTTCTTTAGATATATCTGATAATATACACTTTCATTTTTTCTATAGATTCTGTTTGCATTTGCTGTTCAAATCATCTCCATCAACTGAAACTTCTTATACCTCTCTTAGGTTCTGCAAAGTAAAATAACTTAGCAAAAAGTGATGCCTAACAGAAAAAAAGCTTCAAACTCATCGCTTATACTACAAAAACCTTAGAAGAATCAGAAACTCTGAAACACTTTTGAGAGCATCTTGTGCAACAAGTCAACTATGCAAAAATGAAAACACCAGCTAATTTTCTCTTTCTCTGATCTACTGAGATTTTTGCATCACTTTTTTTCCTTGAAGACAATATAAATCATGCTTAAGATTTGATCTGTTTCTGAGTAATACTGTTAATAAAGTATTTTTCTGTCCATGTCCTGTCCATAGACTTCTCTACATAATGGTTTAAATTACAGTTCTTCACCTCCCTGTCTGAAGAGTCATACACACAGGGCCAAACAGTTTGATGAAAATGAAAGCTAATACACTGGTATATTTGGCATAATTTATCTGTATTACTTACTGATTACTTTTCCTACATGTGCAGGAGTGAAAAAAGATCGGTTTCCCTTGTTTCCTGAGTTTCTCCAGAAATAAAAATATGATGTTGGAGTTGGAATGAGAACGTGGGATTACCTTGACTGGCAAACATTGGAGACTCACTCTAACTCCAGCTGATTTTCTTTCCACTAATCTATAAAGCTGGGGACATTCTTCAAAGGGATGAGGGAAGTGGGACTTCTTTTCTTTTTAGGCTGACTGCTCCTTTAAGTTAGGATGACTTTTTGGTAGCATGCCTTTGCTACCTTCCCACAGAAAAAGGAAAGTACTTCTAAGAAAGTTAAAAAAAAATATTATTATTTTAAATTAGATATGGAAATTAGTTTGTTTTACAGTCTGATGATAGTTCAGTTTCTCATGATGAGTTAATAGTTTTGGACAGATCATCCTCATTATTGAAATCTGGTCAGTGGAATCCCTCAGATTTTTGTTTTCACATGCAGGGTACAAGTAACCTTTCAGATAGATACCCTTTGGAGATCAGTAAGAAAAAAGACTGTGAAAAACTTTGTATTATCTCTACTGCCATCAAGAAAAAGAAGCAAATGCTATTTACAAATGTGGCAGACCTAAGTGAAGAAGCAGATTATGGAGACCTTGCTGACCTCTTTCACAAACAACACTTTGAGCTTTGTGCCCTCTGCTCCAAAGTTTTGTGAACTCAGCATTTTCAAGGAAGGGCTCTCCTTCAAGCCAGCCTGTGCTTTTCAGAGAGGCCTCAGCCACCAACCAGCATCACACACATAAAGGGGAGTATGTCTCAACCCCTTAAAATCAGACATAGCATTTCAGTTGCTGAAGAAAATACCTGGAACTACGTTCCTAATATTTCTCTAGAAATAAAACCTCACACTGAATGTAATTATCAGAACCAAAAATCTGTGCTTAAAGCAAAAGAATGCTTCAAGCTAAAGGTTACAATTTAGAATTCTTAAAATATTTTTTATCCATTAGCTATGGTAGGAAGAAACCAATGAGGTTGGAGTGCTATCTTCTTTTGTGGCCTCAGGTTAAAAATATTTGGGAACAGTGAAAAGTAAGACAAATAGAGTGTGCGTGCATGTATTTGTGTAAAAGTATGAAAATGAAATTGCTCCTGAAAGGCTCTGCAACCAGGATCATGGAGAGACCAGCAAAAAGAAAAAATAGAAAGAAGAAGAAAGAAAATACTAGCCTAGATGCCAACTGTTGGTTATCTGCACTGCTAGGACAATAGGTCCAGTGTTTTTAGTGGACACTGTCAATGTTCTTAGTCTTAAATTAGAGCAAGCAGCTGTTTTAGCATACAGCTGAGCATGACATAAGCCTGTGTAAACACTTTTCTCTGTCACAGTCTTCTAAGTGGATGAGAGTTGTATCTTTCTCCTCTAATATAGAAAAATCCTCTTCTCCAAAAGTTTAAAAAAAGTCTTAAATTGCCCTGAAATTCTGCTGCTAGGAAACAACTAAAAGAGAATGGGGATGACACAATTTGTCAGGTGGGTCTGTGTATTATGCATTAAAATGTCCACCTTTAAGGCTACCAAGCTTGACATCATTCCACAAACACACTATCCCTATTCTTTTGAGACTACATTTTCCAGTTTCAAGATGTCTGGCAGATTCCAAAATCAGTTTTGATAGTAGTCATAGGAAATCCCTACCTTTGGTTCCTATCAATTTAGTATATAAAGTATACTAAATATATAGAGCATAGGATTACTTCTCTATCTACACAGAACTGCAAGAAACAATTTATTTGGTTTCATAAAACTCCATGCTGTCCTCACATTTTAAGTGGACTCAATTATTAAGAATTGTCAAAATTGAAACATTAAAGCTGCAAAATCAACACTGGTAAAATCTGAAAATCCTAGTAGAGTTTACAACCAACATCATCTTCCCTCACCCTCCTCCCTTTAGTTTTCATATACTTTTTGGGGCATCCAGAGGTCAGGCAGTGAAACTTGATAACAGACTGCAACAAATGTGCAACAATTTGCACAGTATCAAAATTATTAAGTTGAAACCATGACATTGATTTGCATGAAAAGACAGCTGACCTCTATCTCATGACTTATTTTTAAACCAAATGAACTCTGATGCTGACAGAGAAAGGCAGTTAAATTGCCCTATCTTCCAATTTTCAGTTAAAGCCTGTGGAGATGGAAGAACTCACACCACTGTCTGGGCTTCTGTACTCTATTGTAGAGAGACAAAGCCATTGGCTGTGGAAAACACCAGCCAACAGACAAAACCAAGAATTCCCGAAAAAGCTGCACCAGGAGAGACATGGCATAGGGAAGACACTGCCAATGCAGATATTGTTAAAGCAGGCCATTTAATACTTCACTCTCACCTTTACATGCTACATTTTTAAATGCACTGTCCCTTCAGAGACATGTAGCATATGATTTCTCTGTCGTTCTGGCCCTGTAAAACTGTGCATCTTACTTGTGGGTGAGCTATCTTTGGATTGTTAAGGATGGTGCCCAACACCTACACAACAGTGGGGATGATAGAAAAAATGTACTTCCAGTGGGAAAGAGTTTCATCTAGGCTGCCTGAAACAGAGGAGCAAGTCTGACATCAATTAATATCTTGGTTTTCTGTTACCACCTTATATCATCATTCCCCTAGTCACTTTGTCACAGGTTTATTTGGCTCTCAAACAACTGGGATTTATCCAGCTAAGTTATGACAGTTCATCAGCTGCTAATCTAGATGCTTTTTATTGATGATTCCATCCATATTGCTTGAAAGTTGTTTCAGAAGTGTTCTTTCTCTGTTGCCCAGTTCAGGAGAATTTATAAACCCAGAGTACAAGCTCCATCTTCAAGTTGTTCAAGCTGTAAGTTTATGTGAAAAGAAAAAAATATATGGAGGCTGCTTACTGCTTTAGACCAATCTCATTAGTTACAGGTGCTCTAGTCTATTACTCCACAAGGATTCATGTCTCTGGCATGAATCAGGTATAAGCATAGAATCACAATGAAATTTATACTGGAAGTGGTTTCAGGATCATCCAGTCTAACCTCCTCCTCGAAGCAGGGCTCAAATTGAAATTAGAGCTGAGTTTTGAAAATCTCAAAGGATGGGGATGTCACAGGCCTTTCTGGGCAACCTGCTCATGTCTAACCTTCCTTTGATGCAGGTTGTGTCTGTTATCTCTTATTTCACTCCTGTACACCTCTGAGAGAGGTATGGCTCTGTTTCTGTGATGTCCCTCCTCCTTTAAATGGGACTGATTGTTCTTAAATCCTGCCTTAGCTTTCTCCTTCCAGGCTAAAACTATCAGTTTCCTTAGCCTCTCTTCACATGCCATATGATGTGCCCCCCAAACTTTGTTAGTGGTTCCTCCACTGGACTTGCTGCAGTTTTCTGACATTTCTGGATGGATGCAGAACTGGACACACTCCCTAGACATGATCTCATAAGCGTTGTGTAGAGAAGAGTAATCCTAACCAGCTTACACTCTTCCTAAGGCAACTCAGTATGCATAAGACACTGCTGACTCATGTTTAATGTCTTCATCAGACTTCCAGGATAATTTTTAGTGGAGCTGATACTTGGCCAGCTGGTGTCCTGTCCATACAGATGCTCAAGGTTGTTTTGTTCCCGGTGCTTGACACAGCACTTCTAACTGTTGAACAACAGGTTTCTGGTAGCCCAGACCTGCAGAGTACCAAGGGTCTTGTGAATGGCACTCCTGCCTCTAGCCAGCCAAATGCTTTACCCAGTGTTAGGGAATACAGTCAAGCATACCTTCCAGTCAAATGTCCATTCCATTCAGCTGGCTCATCTACCCTGCAGCTCCTGCAATGAATTCAGCTCCTGTAGCTGCCTCCTTTGGAAGAAACAAAGTTTTTGCAAAATACTGGCAGCACAATGATGGCATTGCTGTGAACTCAGGAAAGCTATCACTGGCCAGCATTTAGATTTATGCTACTAAACTCACTAACAGAACAGCTGGCACATAGGGGTTAGTTCAGACACTTTTCTAGGTGGCACATATTATATAGGCAAAATTGTGAGGAACTGAAGAGCCATGAAAATCCTCACCAGAAACCACAGGGAAAAAAAAGCCTACAAATGAGGAAGTGAAGAATTGAGTTAAGAGAGACTAAAACACACTTTGTTTTGTAGTCTTGAACATCCTCTCCCATCTGGTATTTTGGCTGCACACACACACACACGCAGATACACAGAGCCACAAGTGCATGCCTATATATTTCTACCCTCTGAATTTCAAGGCACTCAGAAACAATTAAGTTATCCAGATTTTAAAAGCAGATAAAATATTTCTTAAGACACTTTTCAGACATCTGCAGGCAGTTATCAGTTTGGTTTTTTCTTTAAATCAGATTGTTTGCCTCAAGCATATAAAGAAAAGTATTACCCTAAAAAAATATAAAGTTCCTTGTGATGCAGAGAAAAAATACTAAAAGCAGTGGTAGAGAAGAGATTATTCTGGCTGGTAAAAACCAGTCAACCTGCAGAGTAGAGGATTGCTCAATGGGGCCAGCTACAGCATTACCTGCCAAGTCAGCCACTCTCACAGACTGGGAACTAGCAAGCGTGAGACACAGCCAGTTGGCTTTGGTGGAGTATTTATGGAGGATGCAGAGGCTTATTTACTGAATAATCTGGAGACCATCTGGTGGTATCCAGTGACAAGAACACTGAGCTGAAAGTAGAAAAGCCCAAGATCTATTTCTGGCTCTGCCAACTATTCTCCATGACCTCCGGAGGCTCAGTTTGCCCATATACAAATCAGGAGGAAAAAAAAAATCTACTGTCATCTCTAGGAAATTTTGATACTTCAGTAAGAATCTGCATTTATTACTATTTTAGTGGTATTACTTTTTATTTAAATTATCAATAAACACTTCAGAGTTACTTGTGGGAATAATATTTCGAATTTGAGTTTGCCTTCTGCATTAACAAAAAGATTACACTGATCTCAATGGTGGTAGAATATAATTTGGAGTTAAACCAAAAGAATTTCAGAACAAGCTGGTCAGTTTTCTTAACTGTGACATTTCTAAAATAAAGAGGCCCTTTTTTAACCTTCAGAATAAAGAGCACATCACTCAGGTGAGGGAAAGATCTATACATCTTATTGGACATTCCCACACTCAGTGTCTAAAGCTCACTACTATAAATGAGCTGACAAAAAGATCATCTAAAATACTCTTGAGTTCTGAACTTGTACTATTTTGCTGAACTTTTAAGCTAATCATCTGTAGGGGATGGGGCAATTGAGTAACCAGATCAATGCCCACAAGACAGGGTGATTTCCTTCACCACTAATCTACTCTGTTCAGAAGCCCACAGACTTTCAGACTGATAGGTGGGCTTTAGGTGGGTTTTCTTAGATATATTGCTAGCTTTACCTTCTTTTCTCCAACCTCCACTGACAATTTATCATGGGGTAATGCAAAATCACCCCTATGATGGAATAACATAAAAAAAAACCAAAAAAAAACCCACAAACCCAAAACATCAAGGAATAGCAACTCTTCAAGAAAATCTCCAGATGACTAAAAACTACCACTAATCCTGACCCTAATTAAAGTCAAAAAGAAAACCTCGGCTGCAAGCTTCTTCTGCTATGTCCATTGAAAGTTTTGTTGGGTTCTTCCATGGGTGATAACATAGAGGAAGGAGAAAGTTTCTGCCTACCAGGAGGATTCCCACGCAAACAGAGCCCAGATGCCTCCCACTTTCTTCCCACAGAACTGATCACCCTTGTCTAATCTCTTTAAATCATCTGGTGTCTCACTGGGGAAGTGCTATCTAGGACAAAGAAGTCTGTAGGGATGCTGGCAAGAGTGGAAAGTGAATCTTGTGACTGAGTGCACCAGAGCTGAGCTGCTCAGGAAAATGATAATGAAGTGGAGGAGCTCTGTTTTTCATGGAGGAGCAGGACAAAGAAAGAAAGGTAGCAGGAGGACCAGACCTCCCTCAGTGAGGAGGGAGAGGAAGAGAGAGAGGAAGGAAGAAATGCATTTCTCTTTACAGACACATGGGTCAATTACTAAACACATAACAATGAAGTTTAAATTTAAACACAGAGTTATTTTTCCAACAATGCTCCTGTATATGATAGCTCCAAACTATGACCTTTTTTTTCTGATGCTGGAAGAGAACCAAGATATTTCAGGAAGAAGTTGGGTCTTCAGGTAGGTAGATTAACTTTTATGTAGTATGTAAGATTTTCCAGACAATGTGTGGATTGGAAAAAGGCTTTTGTTGACATACACGTTTCTTAGGAAGTGAAATAAAAATAGCCAAAGGCTGTAGCAACTAAACCGAGTCCTGGAAACTCAGCACTAGACTTCCAAAATAAAAATAAGGAATACTTATTGGAAAGCATTTCAATGGGAGAATAATATGAACTTTTAAAATGGAAGCTCTTGTCTTGTACTGTGATCATACAACTGCCTGAGTCTGCATAATACTATGCATTTTACAATGTTTTGTATCCCTGCAATCTTATGCATAGATTAATAAAGTATGGCAGGATATACTTACAAATGACTTAGGAAGCTTTAGAGTTCAACCAACCCTGCTGACAGAGGAACAGGAAGAGGGAAAGTGCTTTATTATTCACTCAGTGGACTGAAAAAAAAAGACTGTATGAGCTAGGTGGAATGTCATTAAGAGGCTACCAGAGACATGAAAAAAAAAATTTTAACCACCTGCTTGCTTGTATTCTTTTTCTAAAGGACTTTTAAAATTTACATACTAAAGTCTGTTTATGATAATGTATTTTGTATATATAATAGTAAAATCATATTAAGGAAGATGACAGTATTTCATTGTATCTATTTTCAACTCTTCTAATCGAAGACTAGTGCAATGGATTTTTGTGGATGAGGAAATCCACCTCCATGCTTCGTGAAATAATTCTATAGTAAAAGAAATAATGCTAGAAATAATTATCCTTTACTGTTGATACAGTATAAAGGCTCAAACATACAAAAAAATACTTTCCCTTTTTCCATGTCTTAGTTCAGTTGAAATTTCACTGCCCACCTTGAAAAAGTGAATCACTCCAAATGTTACAGTATTGAATAAACACTCTTCAGATTTTCTCACATTTTCCATTAATATTTTCACTTTTCTAGCTACACTCAACATTTTCAAATAAGTTTTGCCCATAAGAAACTTAAGACTATGATTTGAAAATTGAAATTATATCTGCAACTTTTAATGAAGAGCTGTCACGTTTGAAGAAAGCATACCTTCAAACTATCTAGCTATGAACTGAATAATCTCATCTCAAAATTCATTAAGTGCTCAGTAATCTGAAAAGCACTACACTGCTCATGTCTTATCTGCAGCAATGAAAAGCAGAACTCTGTTGTAACTCTGTTGAAACTCAGCGATATTATCTTACACTTGCATTTGTAAAACAGCTATTTACTTTCACATGCAAAAGAGCAATCTAATACTACAAAATGAAAAAAAAAGACACCAAAGGTATTGTTTTTCAGGCATCAAAACAAGTTTTAAAAGACTGTCCAATATACTAAAAATATCAAACCATCATCGGTTCCATGCAGGATGGAAGTTCTAAAGTGTTCCTACCATCAGGAACTCTCTTTCTGTAAATTCCCCTGCAGCAACAACAACTTTGCCCTACTTTAATAGCATATCATGAAAATGATGTCTATGCAACCCTGTATTCTGTACTACCCACAATCACTTCGGCCAGCCCAGGACAACAATGAATTCACACTACATGGAACAGACCTATGGCACTGTATGTTTTCTGGGCCGAAAACAGAGCTTGGGTATGCTGGTGTATATTGATTGGCCCTCGATGCTGCTAAAGTCATTGGCAGTTTTGTCACTGGAAGGCTTTTCCCCAGTCTTCCAACTAAAAGACATGAATGGCTGAACTGCACCTCAGCTGAATAATTTTCCAAATAATAAGTTGAAGCTTGTCTGTTTAGCCATTAAGCTCTGCTTAATTTAGAACAGCTATTGAAGGTTATTTTTGTTTTAACACACCATTAGATCTCATGTTTTCTGTACTTTGTAGTAACAACTTTTCATAACAGCTATCTTCTTTCCCTGTTACAACCACTTCAGGAATCACAAGAAAAAACAACACTGAACATTTCTAACTAGCAGCACACTCTTCAACTGAACATTTCTCATGCAGATGTATATGCCAAGAGCTATCTTACTGTGGACTAAATGACACGCACTTAAAATCATAAACCTGGAAATGTAATATAAGTTGCTACATGTTCTACATATTTTTGCTTTTCAATGTATGTTTAAAAGCATACAAAATTAAAATGTAGCCATTCATCAATTTGTAAAACTAGTTAGGGATGCTGTCATTTTTCTATTTTAAGAGTTGTTCTTTTCTGTAATTACTGCTAAAGGTGGTTTAGTATTGATAAGACCTTAGAAATGAGGCATTCAGTCTAAATTTCACTGGCATGGTGATGATACACTTCAACCCCAAACCCTATGCTGTTCTCCAGCAAGTCATACTCTATGTTGATCATCCTGCAGCTATAAGATAGGACTTTTTGACAAAGTACAGGATGTAAAACATCTTTGTCCACTGCTTGCTCTGGGAAATAACTTCCTGATCTAAAATACAGTTATAAACTATTTTAATAGTTAAAAACTATTCCATCTCAAATTAGCCATGCATAATTTGAATGTGCATATACTTCTGAAAATTAGTCTTGCACAATGTGCACAACTAGAAAGAAATCAAAGCATGTTATGCTTGACTGAAGCAGGCTGGCAGAAAAGTCCATACAAAAAACAAATGAAAGGGCTGAAATGAAAGCTAACTAGTGGATATAAACATTTTACAAGTTGTTGAAAAGAGAAAAAAGAGATATTAAAAAAAGATGACACAAGATCCAGTTTTATACAGAGCACTATTCAGAAGACACTGTACATCTAGCAAAGACAAACTCATGTAGCAGTGCACTGGGGCAACACTGCACTCGGCATGCTGCACGTGGGTCCATCATTCCACCCATCTGTTTATAAAAATTCATTTATTTAAACTTTTTATAAGCTGTCTATCTTCCATTCTCCTTGAGAAGGAAAAGTATTATGCAGCACTCCACAGTTCTTAAAACATACTGTATTGAAGGACAAAGGTCATCTGCTATAAAATGTGACCTTAAGCATAAAATGTACGTGTTACATTTAATTTTCAGTTGCAGCCTAACTTGCTAAACTGTTTCAGCCCTACTTGCCAAGGTATGCTGTCTCCTCAGCTTGATTTCCTAAGGAATGGAAACTTAAGCTATAGAATCAACTGTCGGACAATCTACCTAACTCTGCAGCATATTGGCCAGTTCCAACCAAGTGCCACAAAAAGACAGAGGACTCAAAGAAGGACTCAAAGTCTAACAAGATCATTGTTGGCTGGAGAAAGGAACTGGTTTAACAACTCCTTACTGAGGGAAGTTTTCAGCACCATCTCAACAAGCTACCAGTTTCTGCTGGATTAGATGCTGACCAATACACATGGTCTGACCAGTCAGCCAGCACTTACCAAAAAGTGCCCTGACACACACTGCCTCTTGGCCAGCTGGAAAGGGATTGGGACTACTCTGAGGAAAATCAAGTAACAGAAGACTTGAAGGAGAAATGGGCTGTTTATTGTCATAGGAGAAGCAGGCTGGGTATCTACAATGAATTCACAGGCAATTAGAATTTATTAGCTCCACTATTTATGGAAGAAATTATACTTTACAGGACTGAAAACAACACTTAGAGCTCCTGGTGAAGATCAAAAGCAAATTATGCCAGACACATATCCCATTCTGCTTTAGTGAGGAAAAAAGGCAGAAGGAATGAAGGAAATGAGATTTAAGTTACTTGCTGGAATTGCACAAGAGATCAGAGATGACTGCAAGAATATGCCTCTTTTTCCTATTAGGGACTATCTACTGACTCAAGTTCAAATGCTACATACCAAGGGTGGCAATATAAGATATGTTAGTTTATTTGTATAATATTCATATATAGCTATGTAGAGTGACTCTTCAATATATTATATTAAATAATATATACTATGTAAAACTTGCATAATGTTCCCCCCAAAACTAAGAAACTTTTATGATGATGATCATCATAATAATTCTAAACAATAAATTTAAGATACAAACCACTTTGTACAAGCCTTGTCAGCAGCTTCAGCAGCCTCAGAACACAGTAACTCTTTGGGCTGGCTATTTAACAGAAACTTCTGTAACCAAAGACACAAACAACATGGAAGTTCAAGATAAAGTCAAAATTAGATTTAAATTGGATTTCAAAACTGAAGCACCCACTGGAGATATACTAGACTTACTGCTATACTGTAAAATGTTTGAAAATTGCTTTCACAGAAGCAAACATTTATTAACTAGATGGAATGTTCCCACTGCACAAAAAAAAAGTCTTTGTTTTAGAGAGTGTTCAAGAGTCCAGAACAGAACATTAATTTCATGCTTACTGTCTAAAGTCAATTCATATGGACAATCAGAAATAGTCAGAAGTTAAATTTTAATTGAGTCCTAATGAACAAGGCTTGCTGACACCACTTGCTACCAGTCACTAGAATTTTCAAGATACGTAGTGATTCAAGACTAAAAAGGTCAAATGGAGTAATGATTAAAAAAATAAATCTCATCTACAGACCAGAATAGCTAATAATTTTGAAGTCTAGAACCATGTTTACAGGAAAGTTAAAAGCTAGAAGCTATACAGTTTCATATTACATCTAAGGGTGTCAGTTCATAGAAAACTGTTTTTACTGTTGACACACAAGGTGTAAAATAGCCTTTCTAAAATTCATCCACTACAAAAGTGCAATTTCTTGACGAGACAGAAGCATGACGGTCTCTGTAAATGTGAATTTTCCCTAGTATCACTACCTGTGCTTTGTCTGCTATTAAGCACTCTTTTTTTTTTTTTNTTTGTAAATACATTTTGATACTTTTAGACATGGGACATGCTTCCAGCTCCTAAATGACCTGCAGTGCAATTTACTGTAGTGTGCACTGTACAAAGTTCTTTGGTATCCACAGGAACAGTTACCAACTGATGTGAACTTCCTTCCCTAAAGAGCTTGTTTTGAATAACAAACTACTCCAGGGGGAAATACATTATCTTGTCTAATCAAAGGTTCAAGCGAGGCTCATTTCATTCCAGGGTTTTACTATGCATTGTGCAAATGTGTGTGACACTGACCTTTAATTAAATCTCAACCTTAAAGGAAGGCAGTAAAAGCTTAGCAGCCCAGACTGTACATATGATTTTAAAGCTATATTTAAATGGTTTGAAGAATTAATCAAAATCTCCTATTTTTTAGTGACTGTGTTCTCTAAGATGTTTGCTTTCATGTAATCTGTATTAAAAGGGTTTTGGTAAAGTATTTATTTGTTCTTCCTTCGTACAATCAGCTTTAAAATAGAGATGTTGAGTATACCACCTGACATAGAGTTTGTACTATCAATACGCTTCCCTTTATCCAAGTGCATTTATCCAGCATTTTTTGATTACCTAAAAGTCTTCCACACTGAGAAATATGTACTTTAGACAGAGAACAATTCAACAGGACTGAATCACACACATGTAGGGCAAAAGTTCACTTTTCACGTCAGAGACCTTGTGTCAGGTAAAAATATAACTTGGCCTCTTGTGATGTCTCCTCAGGTGGCATGGAGCAGGAGCTGCCAAGCCATTCTTCAGAGGCTTTCTGCTGAGGAGACATCTTTGAGGGAGTCTCCTGTCCAGGTCCCACCAGGGAAGGGATGGACATATCAAGGATAGGGAGGAAAGAAGAGGAACCCAGGAGAGACACTAGGGCACATTCTTCAGTGCCCTCTTTCCTTCATCTCAACCATCCCAGAGCAGATGTCTGTAGATAGGAGAAGAGAGCATCTAGCATGCTAATGGAGAATCGGGAAAGTAGAGCAGGAAAGTATTTCTGACACCATGAAAAGCATTAATTAAGAAGGACATACTGCGATACGTTACTCAAGTATGCAGTGTTGATTATGTGTATTCATGAAAAAAAAACCCCTACAAGATTCCTGTGTTTAAATAGACATCAATACCGAATTTTTTTGTCACCTCTTTCAGACTACTGTCAGAAAGACAATATAGTTACACTGTAAATAAAATAAGCAGCATAATAATTATCTCAAAAACTGGTCCAATACTGAATTGTTACTATACTTCTGCTGAACTGGTCAAATACAATTTTTATACTAAACACTTTATGCATGCACACAAGGTACAAAGGTCTTGGTAAATCAGAATAAATCCATTTAACCCCAAATACTCTTGCTTTTTTGCAATTGATACAAACCAGTTGTATTACACCCCTGGAGCATTCTCTGCTTGCAAAGTGAAGAGCCACAAGTTTAAGGTAGAGAAGCTCTACCACATACAAAAGCTGTACCTTTAAAATGTCTAGATTTAAAACACATTTTAAAAAATGCTTCCAATAATTTAATTCCAAGTTTTACTCTGTTTGTTCTTAACATATTCTTGATATCCATTCATGTAAATGATGAAACAAATGAGTTATTCTTACTGTTAATTTTCAGTTCTAGTTAGCTGCAGAGGTTAAATCCCAAAATGGCTAGCTTTCAAAACTTGTTTAAATTAAACTTTCAGTTTTGAGTTAAATGCAAATTCTTTTTTTTTAATTTATTTAGAAAAATAAAGCAACAATATTAGCTCCTATTGATATAGCATTGTAGTAGTTTTGAACTTTTGTATATTTATATTTTAGACAATTTGTGTTTAGACACAGATGGAGGGTGATTTTATTGTAGTCTAGAGAGGCTTGGTTTTTATTTTTTTTGGTAACAAACCTGGTGACAAGCATGCTCATGCCAATATTTTACTTCACATAATAAAAAAGTGAACTTCCTTTCCATGTGTCTCTTTACATGCTCAGGAAACATCACTGGGATGTTTTCCTTATGATAACAGAGCACTCAGATTGTGGAGAACTGAACATGGAAACTAAGTTAAAGGATGGCAGTAATGCAATTTAAAACAACTTACAAATACTACCAGATGGAGAGAAGCATTCAGCTTCCCTCCACACAGTACTTGTTATTCAAGTATTCAGCTAAGATGGTGCCAGTATTTTTGCCAAGACAGATATATTAATTTTTCCATTTTTTCAGGTTACATAAATCCAGGTTGAAATGAAAAGGAAGGTTTATTTCTTCACCCTTTTTCATCCATGAGAAAAGAGATGAAATCATTTAATGCCTGAGCTACTACAAGCGCAGATACTAGAGGTCATATTTAACATTTTTAGCAGGAGTTGAAAAGTTCAACTGAAAAGCTTCACTGGACTTTATGAAGACAAAACATTAGATCGTATCATATTTGCTCTTGATTCACTTCCTAAACAACACAATTTAGCTTAACTAAATTCTGAATTGACCCTCAGGCTTTTTAAATGTATGCATTAGATACAAGTGTGCCTCTGACAGCACTTCAGAGGTTGTGAAACTTCAGGAGCTTCACTGCTAAGAATGTGTAAATGGCCTTACTCCTTTAGTAACTCCCACCGAGAGCAGTTTCCCCTCTGGATAGCCACAGGCTCTCTCATGTTATCAGACAACTGCCTTTACAAGGACAGGCTGGTAGAAACGAGCAGATGATTCTCTTTTCGTAGAAGCTGCTCCTGGCTTACAGAAAGAAAACCACCCTGCATTCTTGGCAAGACAGGCAATGTGCTCTCTCATGCTTGCTACAGTGCAGCTAGAAAAAATTAATCAAGGGTTAATAGGGGAATCTCACTGGCATATAAGGCAAAACTTTCACCTGAACAACAGCTATGATTCATTTGTTCTTTTAGTTAATCTATTTAAAAATGAATCAGCATAGTGCTGATATAGGATATGTTGGAAAGCAATCTCTTCTGGAAATGACTTCTTAAACCTTAAATTAAGGGTTACACCAGGGTCTTTCTAGCCCACTATCCTTTTTCCAACAGTGGATACCCCAAAGGAGGTGGGCAAGTTCAGGACAAGGAAGCATAACAACACTGCTCTCTAAACAGTCTTCCAGGACTTCTCAAGAACCTGAGCCAAACAAGGTTTCTACATACTCAGGAGCCCTCAGTTGATTTCTGTTTTCTGAATTTTGAACTAATCCCATCTCCTCCAATGGCCACGTGAGCTTTATAACATAGTTTTGGTTCTACCTACTGTCGCTGACATGGCACGCACTGGAACAATGCTCCCTTTTTACTTTACATCCACAGCAACACTATGACACTGACTGATCCAATATCATGAGAATATAAAACCAGAATTTAAACGCCTATGCCTATAGGTACCATCCTCAGCCAAATCATCACTTGGGATTTCACATACCTGTCTCTTGTATTTTCAGTAAAAATAGGGTAATAGAGCAGAACTGGCTTGCAGTTACAGAATAAAGCCAAGAGAAAAGAGCTCTTGTGACATAAAACTCAACAGCTATGTAAGTCTTTTGTATACTCAAGTTCACGTGAGTTGATTGCTTTTGAAAGGCATCAGACTAAGCCTTAAAACTCCAGTCCACAAAGTTAATAACTGAAATAACAGAAACAACTGCAGTGAATGTAGCTGTGTTTACTTATCCAAAAGGGCAAGGGTAAGCAAGACAGACCCGTTCCTATACCACCTAAACACTGCAAGAAATGTCAGTCTTCACATCAGAAGAAGCAAAATCAACACACTGCACGGAGTTTCTTCTGATACACAGATTCCCAGTGGCTTTTGGTCTGAGTGTAATCTCTGACCATAGATACAGAGGTGGAGGAAGTAAGCCTGCTTGTTTAGATAGCCATCACCTTGCCATTACATCCTACTGCTTGTTCCCATCTCCGCTTTCTTCATCCCCATTTTGTGTCACCCGCCCTCTGTTAAAACCACGGAAATGATCTGCACTAAAAATAACCTCTCCCTCCACCTCATTTGGTCAGGCCAAACAAACAGTTTTACCAGGACACAGCTGATGGCACAGTGCAGGCATAAAAAATGGGAAAGCAGAATGGATAGCGATGGGGGAGGGCTGGAGGAAGGAGGATGATGGCTTACCCTGGCAGCACTGCTGGAACAAATACACATGAAACTAAACAGTAAGCACTCTTTAGCATGCACTCTCAGAGCAGCAACATGATTCAAAGACTCATGACTTGCTTAAAATATAAAACCCGGAGAGAAAAATAATTGATGTAGAGACATGAAAAGGGTATCACACGAACATAAGCATTCAAAAAACATAAGTGAATTCCAAAGTCACTTGGCCAGTGAATGGCCTCCAGTTTTGAAATATCAGGTCCCAACAAGAACCCACCCTTTCCACACCGGAAAAACCTGCCCAGAAAAAACCTGCACTCACACAGCTTTGCCAGTCCTTAAGTACAGCAAACAAAGAGTGCTCAGAGCAAACCATTCCCTGTTGCTAGAAGCGAATACCTGGAATTCTCCCCAAAATCAGGCTGACTGTCAAGAGTCAGGATTTTCTCCCTACTACATTCTTACATTCCATAGGGTGGCCCTTCATAAAATGGTTAACAAACATTTTATTTTAAATTTCCCCAGCAAAGTAATATGGTTTTTGTTTTGTTGGGTTTTTTTTGTTTGTTTGTTTTGTTTTTCTTTTAAAACCTCATCTAGTTATGTTATGTGCAAGGATGTCTTGCTGTTCGTGTTTTGTAAAGTGAAAAAGAAAAAAACTAAGATTTACTGCATACTTTTGATCTATTCCCCTGAGGATTGAAACTCCTAAAATCTAGGTATGTTCACATTAATCATGTAAGCATGGATCGGGAATGGTATTCGCATGATATTTGGATGTACTCGTAATATAATAATCACACTACTCCTAACAATTATTGAACAACAACAAAAAAAAAGAAAGATACAACCATCTTCAATGTGATAATCTTGTAGGTCAACAACATTCCAAGGCTTGTCAGCATTTTTTCACCTTAAACTCACTTTGTTAGGAAAGTAAGAACTTCTGGTAACAGGAATATGAAATAGGAGTTGTTTCTCCTTTGCACAGAATTCGCTATCACAAGCAAGACAACTAATGAAATCCGATTTCCTAAGGTTTCTGTCCAGAGCTCTTTAAACCTCTCACTAGCAAAATCACCAGCTTTGTCTTTACTCTCAAAGCCCTCTTATGAAGACAAATGCACAACACACATCTCCAAAGCCTGCAGACTACCAAGGGTGGCACTTGCCACAGGACTCATGTGTCCTTCCTTGCTGCAATACTTGGGAGCTGTCACCAACACTTCAAAGCTACTCACCTGCCACCCTACACCTGGAGAACTTTCTCACTGATGCCAGTCTTGATATAAACTTGTGTTATTCTCCAAACTCTGTTTTCATTTCCACATGCTTGAGGGGCTACAGCTACCAGCCTCTGAGCTCAGTTTTTCACCCCACTGTTAGCCACCAGATGTCCTAGTTCTTGAAGAGGTAAGAACCTTGTACAGAATTAGAAAAAGTTATACTTAAATGAATAAATGCACACCAGTGCATACATGTATGAAAACAAAAATAAGTTCTTGTTGCTTTTAATTGAAAATATCTGAGGGCATATTCTTTGCTTCTTGGAGCCTTTAGAGATAATACTCCTGACCACGTTACCTCCCCCAGACATATTTTTTCTGGTTTAGGGAACAAAATGTTAGGCCCTGTCCAATTAGATGTGCATAACTCTCCACAAGAACTGAACTTTCTGCATCCTGCAGAATTAGATTTAAAACAATCAACATGTGGAAGCACAAGACATTTTTGCATATGCTATATTATAGTCTGCTACATTGTTTGATAGCATCCTGGAAGAACATGCACTAGGAGAAATTGGGACTGTCTGTTTACAAAACATGGCCATGACAAATCAGGTAGATAACTAATGAAGCCTCTAGATTAATTCAATATGTGATTATTGAAGCTTTAGATTTGGAAAAGAAGTCCCAGAGGCTTTCAACCAATATGCCCATAGGACCTCTGTGAACTGAAAGAGAAATGGCACATGTGAAAAGACCAACTGAGACAGCCTTGTATCTTCCAAAGTTTTCCAGATTCTTGGAAGTTTTTAACTTCTTCAGTATGAAGTGATTCATGTCACTGAAAATACAGCCTTAAATGCTAGAAACAGGGTAGTTGTATCTCAGTGCATTTGTGAGACTGTGATCATTACATTCACTGTTGTAGAGTACCCCAAACATGTGGACTACTATACATCACAGAAGAATTTCTTGCTCTCCTCAACTTCATTTCCCCCTCTCTGAGAAAACAGACAAGAGAATATGCAATTACAGATTTTTAAATACTAAAAATTGTATTTGGCTGCCATTCTCCTTCAACTTGGGAGTGTTCCCTTTCAAAAAGTAAATATACTCAGTTTTCTTTGTCTCCTCTTACTCTTGATGCTCTCCTCTTGACTCCATTTGTGTACTTCTTCTTAAGTTCAGTTCCCAAAATTAGACACAATACCCCAGCTGAGGATTCACCATTGCCAAAGGGAACAGCTTAATTACTTCACATTTTTTTGCACAACAGCCTTGTTAATGCATCTCAGAATGAGCTGTGATCCATTCCTACAAGAAAGAATTTTTCCTGCACCACAAGCAGGGTTTTTTTGCATCGTGTATCCTCTTCCATCCCTTTCCCTAGAGACTTTCTGTTTATTCCTGAGAGGTTGCCAGAAGGGAATGACTGACTTGCCTGTTGGAGACAACCAAGTCTGACAGACTTAAATGTACAGATTTAGTATTCCCAAGATCCTATAGTAGCTTGTTCTTATACTGCTAAAAAGTCCTGAAAAATGAAATAGAATTGAATTATTCTCTTTGAACTGTCATAGTCACAACTGATAGACAAAGTAAGATGAATAGAGGTAGAGATTTAAAAATGAAAAAAAGTGATCAAAAAAGTATTTTAACAGTAAAAAGATGCCTTCCCTACTAGCCACTCCTTACTACTTTTGCTCCTCTAATCACAATCTACATCGTTTTTTCCCACAAACCCCAAGTGCTGAATCATGTAAAACCTAAACTGACATAAAAATAACAAAATTCTGCTACTTGTAGTGTTTCCCCAAGGGAGATCAAAAAGTTCAGACCATTTTCTCTTAGTGACACACAGCACTAGGAACTGTGAAGAAAAAAAAATGGCATTTTGGTATTTTTAAACATTTTATTTCTCTAATGAGAAGGGCTCCAAACAATGATCTTCTTTTCTGCTAAATCAGGCAAACTATAATGAACAATTAAGCGATATGAGCAGATTTGAGATCACAAATGTCCTTTGTGGCACTGTAAACATTGCTTCTCCAAAATCAGCTGAAAACCAATTTATTTTCCATTTTAAGAACAAAAATAAAGTGTGCTCTTCTGCACAGAAGAAAATATTAGTCATGGTAGATAATTTTAAAAATGCTTCTTCATAAGTCATACACGGCAGCACAGCAAATGAGAAGACATGTCAATACACATGAAAGAATAAAAAACTGAATGCAATGGATTTTTTAACCAAACTAGTCAAAATGCATGACAGATCTGAAAATATCAGGGAAGAATAAGGATACTTATCATTAATAGTGCCCTTTGGGTTCTGCTAGTGTTGGTACAGAGACCTTCACGCACATCCCCCTTACCGGCAACTGTGTTCAAATTCTCTTGGAATTACAAAACAACCTACTCTAATTCTATAAAGATATTAACTCAGTGTCAAAAAAACCTAAAAAACATAGAACAATAAAACAACAACAAAAGCCCCTTCCACAATAACAAAAGACTAAATAATGAAAAAGAAAACATAACACCTTGAATACTGTTTCTTGCTGCAAACAGGGTCTAGTAAAACTAGAAGATTTATGAAAGGGCCACAAGAATGAGCAAAGACAGAATATGACCTGTGAGAGAACCATTGAAGCAGACTGTACACTGAAAAGATAAATATCTGAAGGGATATGATATACAATGAGAAGGGCAATGTAGAAAAGATTAAACATTTCCAATAGAGAAACTAGGGAAGGCCAGTGGGCAGCATCTTGGAGGAAAAAACTCAACAAAAGAAAACAAATGAAACCGTCCAAATCAATCAAGTGGTACTTCCTCATACAATACATACTTAAACTGCAGACCTTGCTGCCATAAATGAAAACTCATACAGGTTGGGGGGAAAACCAATTTCCTGGAAGAAAAATCCACCATAATTCTTAAATACACTCCCACTCAAAAAATACCTCAGCCATAAACTGTAGATTAGGACAATCAATGTGGGAAACATCACTGCGTGTTTGTCCCCTTCTTAAACTCTTTTTCCTGTTTCATGGTCAAAAATGAGATTTGGTGCTAAATGAACTCGTGATCTGAGCTGGCACAGTTTTCTTATGCTTTTATTGAGCTGTGCAAATCAATTTAAGGTAAATTATCTAAGATAGTGCATGAAACCTTTCCTTCTTCACAGAAAGTTATGTTGGTGCAGCCGACTGTTCAGCAAACCTTTAAAAGATATTATTATTAAAAAAAAACCCCACAATATGAAAATGAATCACGGTGATTGAAAAGACCTACTGTTCACAGCTTAATAGCATCCAGGGAACTGTCACTTATCTGAAAAAGATTTTGCTTATTTCAAGTTCTGTGCCAATCTCTAACCTACACAACTTTACCCACCCCCAAGAAAATCCATAAAAGTGCTCAACAACCTCCCAAATACAAAATTAACAGGGGAAAATGATTTGCTTGTTTTGTTTTTCAATTGAAAGTATTTGTGATTTTTATATTAATATCTCTGCATAACCGGAAACTCAACTGCATGAATTCTGTGCTGGCAGTACTAGCTATGCATTTAGGTCCACATATATATATCCATGTGTTTAAGCCTTTGCAAGATTAGACTCTAGGGGATATAGCTTCTTAGGATGACTTCTGTATTTATGGAATGTTATAGTTCTTACCAGGTTTTCATTCATCAGTGAGAGGAATCAAAACCTGTTCTGTAGAACTGAAGGCCAAGGATGAAATTTTAGCCTGTATTTCTTCAAAATCCAGTGAAAATTTTCTGCAGTTTGAATGGCTGGCTCTCAGAAATGTCAAGAGCCACATTCCCCTACTGACATGATTTTTAGTTCATACAATTATCTTTTAATTATAATCTCTATTTATTCCCTAAGCATTCTTTTGGTCCAAAATACACACTCTGCTGTTAGTTAGCATGTTAAATTTACTGTTGTTAAAATCTAGGGAGAAATTTAGCAGATAACAGTGATTAAAAATGCTAATTCTAGGGGTGGAAAAAGAAAAGCTGTACTATTCAATTAAAAGTACACTATCCTAAGTAAGTGAGGTTTCTCTTCCCAAAAGGAACAGGCAACACTGACATCCTGAGATGGCAAGAGAAGCTAGAGGACATCTGCCTGCCAGGAAGAATATTCTCACTCAGATGTTTAAAGCAACAACTCCTGCCATGAAGCCTCACTCTTCTGTGACATCTGCAGGAAATCTGGTAAGAAATGACATGGTTTCAGCAGCAAGTGATGATACCTGACCTCTTCCTCTAGCCAGTGACAACACAGAAGCCACCATATATTCATTGCAATTTTTTCATTCACATTTCTCCTCCAACCTTTTCTTTCCTTTGCCTGGAGTTGAGAATCCCTCAAGGCACACAGCCTCCAGCAAAGGCACTCTGGAGCTGACTGGCAATGAAGTTCTGCTATTTGTGGTCAGCTGCAGGTCTGCAGGCAAAGGGCAGTTGTCTGTGCAGAGGGTAGCGAGGACACACTTTCCCCTATTTTAGTTAACCATTCTTTGCCTTTTCTTGTTTTCCTACCTGGCAGTTCTTAAATTTGATATTATTTAGCTCCTATGAAAGAAAGTATGTGGGTGTATGTTAAGAAAAGAATGATCTGCACAGCTCTGTCACTTAACATCCTATGGAAGTGAGGGTGGACGTGATCAAAAAGCGTTCACTGAATTGAGAGATAAGAGGGCTTGCATATCTTTAGCCTATTTTATCTTGCTAAACAATTTCACAGCTCAAAACAGTGGGATAATTATTTGCATTAAAATATGTTTAAGTCCTACTGACAGCACCAAGAAAATTCAGATGGACTGAATTGGCAGAAGTGTCAGAAAACATTTACTTTTAAAAGATTTAAAAGGCAAAGTTCAGCTCTAATGTCGACATAACAGAAAAAATTCCAATATTCTTCTTGCCTAATGATAAGTATCCTTTCAAAACACTCAGCATAGGTTTTTAAAACAAATACTAGTAGATTGATTATCAGAGTATACTTTAAACCAACCAAAATTAATCTACTTATTTAAAGCAAGAAACCATAATCTGCATACTTCAAGCGATAGCTGGCATGCTTACAACAAGAGGTAGCTTTGTTCCAAGAAATTATTGCAAGAGTTTCCAAAGTAAAAGGCAATATAAACTTGAAACTGTGTTGTGCAAATTACATTCTCTTCCTGTCTCCTTTTAAAGAGAAGGTCCTAAAACTTGAATTGAATCTCTTTAACTACAGAAAAACAAATTATGTGACATAGGTGACAGAACAAAACCATAAACATTTTATGGAAACTTTTAGCAGTTAACTGCAAATGTGCATTGTTCTTGCCTTTTATCTGCTTTAGAGTCCTATTTACATTTATAGATACTCAGGGGGAAAAATTGTTCATAATACTTTTTGGTTTTCAACCTATTTACTTCATTGTATGCAAGGTATACATAGTCTTCTCTTCACACTGTTTAGCTTGTTCTCTACTCCTCAGCTCAGGTTGCTACCCTCTGCAAACAGAATATCCTGTCTGTTGATGCAGACTATGTTGACATTAAAAAGATAATCCACTGTTGACAATAAGTACAAGCAATGGATGAAACTATAGAGGTGATGAAAAAAACAAGCAAAGGTCTAAGCTGGCAATGCTCAACACTGCTTCAGAAAGGGAAGCTATGATCTCATCAGGTGCTGAAGAAAAGGGATGCACCTCTTTGCTGCTGTGCAGATGAAAACTCACTTCTTTGAACTCTAAATAATGACACTAATATTTTCTGAGTAGGTGATATCCTCTGTTCAATAGCCTCCACTGGCTTCAGTGACAAGGTGCACACATGTGATTATTTACCCCTGATCAATACATTTTTATCTTAGCCAATGAAGTTAGAAAAAAAAAAAATTAGTCTCCCTGACTAGTAAACACTACTTTCACAGAGTACTCAAAAATGGTGAAAGCAGCAAATCAACCTGCTACCCTTGGCTTAGGAGATTCAAAGAATTAATTGATAATAAGGACTATCATGAAACAATATCCTGTTATGTTTACATTTTTATTGGTTGTAATGAAAATTCTGTTTTAATGTAATTCATAAATAATGGCAATTCATTAAAAATTTCAATATCCTTCTTCTGAAAACTGCCACTTGTAAAAGTCTGAAATGTCATCATCCTCAGATTAAAGGGACAATGAGACTTCATTAAGAGAATGGTTGCCTTTTGCACCTTCTTACATTTAATTTCATAATAATTCAGTTTGAATTACACATAAGGGAAGAAAACAGCGACCTTCTTGCAAACATTTTAAGTGCATGTCAAATCTTAATAAACCACACACTACTTAAATCTTACACAATGCAACTCAACCTAAGTAAAATTAAAAATTCAAAAAAATAAAATAAAGTTCTGTTTCTTCCCTGAAAAAAGACTGGGAACCAGGACAGTTTGTCAATCTGACCAGGCTACTACATCTCTTTCAAGCACCAACCTAGGGATCAGTGCAATTCCTTCAGCTGTCTTTCCCAACCTTACTAGCTGGGATGGCAAAAGACTGCTACAACCTCCACACTGCAGAACCACTTTCAGAAGATACCCTACCAGCAGCCACAATCATGACAGAATTCAAAGCAGCAGCCCCCCCAAAAGCAACCACAGTTTAAAAGAAATCAGTGTCCTTCACAGATCTGTGGCTGGTACAAAGACAATGATAGTACAGGTTTTAACCAATTGCTTCTGCCTTTCTTAAATTCAGAATTAGGGTGTACAAAGAAAAGTATCCGATGAACAAATATATTCTAAAGCTCATAAATGATTCTCTAATACATTTTTGGTTCTGCAAGGAAAATCAGTAACTCCTACTTAAGATGATAATTCAAGTTATTAGTCTTCCCATTGTCATCAAATCAAATATCCAAATTTAGATGTAAAAATATTTTTATCCTTGTAAAATGCAATAGAAGTATATGAAGTTTTCAGCTAAAATTGTAGCAAAAAAAGGCAGAATGTGACTTCTTATTAATAACTTGCTATAGTTGACTGGATTCTGGACTGACTGTCAAAAAACCTCAAATTCATTTGTATCCAGAGGTACAAAAACTTGAAAGCTGTATCAGAAAATGTCAACTGTTTTGGAGACCACAAAAGTAACTTAAGTTTAGTTAGAAATAATAATAATAAATGTTAATATCTTCCCAGTTATACAGTGAAAGTCTCTGTGTTGTGTAATGACAATAAAGGCAGGCTGGATGATGTGTGGTAATCAGATTCGGAGTATAAGATAGCAAACATTTAATTTGGTGTTACTAAATGATATAATATTTAATGTAACACTGCACTTAATTCATAAGCAGCATTGTTTATAAGACTTTCTCAAATAACTATTTTTGGAACAGAATTACTTATTTTACACTGTAAGCTGTGGAAAAAATATACTCTAAAAAAGGCAAATTACACATGAAAAAGGTGAACTTTTCCCATATATTTTGAAGTTGAATCTGTTCTTAAAATTATTGAGATAGGAGGACTTAGAAAAAAATGCATAATTTAATATCTCCTTTATTTTTGTTTCTGAATATGACTTTTATTTATTAGTTTGTGATCATGTACAGGATATCCTATGGCTCACAATCTCCATATTTTTACTGTTAATTGCTGGTGACCTAAGTAGACCCCTGAGCTCCTTTCCTGGGATACAAATTTAATTATTTACTTATCATTCGTATAAACTGTTGTGGTTCAGTGAGTTTGGAACAAGGAGACTATGAAATATGTTGTTACACTTTTATTGAACAGAGTACTGTACTACTAGAGCAAAAACCTTATTTTATTTTACACTAGAACATAAAGAATTCTTTTGCCTAAAGCAAGCACCTATCCAAACACAAATGATGTATTTTAAGCAAGAAATCCTGAGCCTCACAGAAGAGCTGTACTTTACAGAAACCACTCCGATTTTAAGCTCCAGTTGTTTTCAGTATTTATTATTAAGTATTATTAAGTATTTATTAATGAAGTAAAATAAAGGAATTAAAGAAAATTATAGTATGATTTTACAATTCCACAGTTCCAGTATATATTATAAATTGGAGAAGTTGAGAGGTTTCAGGGTTTGCTGGTTTTGTTTTTTTTCCCTTTTTAGCCCCTAATTGTCCTATACTTGTTTATACTATGATCCTAGTTCTAGTTTTATAGTTTCGAAACTACACGGTTAAAATGACTGATTATTTCTGAAAGCACTACTGGATTGACTGATCCATCAATGGCAAATTTAAAACTCACAGAGAATAAGAACAAAGTAACACGTAACACTGGAGTAATTTTTTTTCATGTATGAAATGCTTGTAACTTTAACATTGACTAATCAGAACATTAGGGACCCAGTCTGCCGATTTAACAAAAAGCTGACAAGCTTATGCTACATCTGTGTGCAAACAGGTACTTCCTAAAGAAGGAAAGCTATTGCTGGGCATCAGCAGAATCTGCTCTTAACATGAAAAGATATAAACTTCAGTATCTGCTGCTAATTAATAGTGAGTGTACAGTATGAAAACAACTGCTATCTCAGCCATCACAATTAAAATTTCCCGTTACCCGATCACTACTTCTGCCTAATAAGCACTGCTTTTCCATATCAGTTCTCTTTGCAATTTTAAGCTTTGTATGAAGACTAAGGGAGCTGCCAGCAACTATAATAGTGTACATGCTTTCACCTGTCCTTCTCTGACAGGCCTTTTCATTAATTCTTCAGGTGTTACTGATTCAGGGTAGTAATAATACTGTTGGACCTACAAGACTTTATGATTACCTGGCCTTTCTGATACTTTCTGTGTTTGTTTCAAAGGGAAAATACGTGTTTGTGTAAATATGAAAAACTATAGATCACAAAAAAATGCAAATTACTTAGTTTTTAAAAGTCTAATGGATTTTAAAAAGTTATGGACTCACAGCATAGTAATGTTATCACAGCCAGTTAAAAAACTTGAGTTCATTCTACCCAAAATGATGAACAAAGCCCTAGAATAAAAATCTAGATACAAAATAAAATCAAATGAAGCCACTTGAATGGCA
>VXAU01003086.1:7887-30853 GCA_013399695.1 Formicarius rufipectus
GGATGGTTTTGGTGGTGATTTGGGGATGGTTGTGGTGCTGCTTTGGGGGTGGTTGTGGTGCTGATTTGGGGGAAGGTTGTGGTGCTGATTTGGGGGATGGTTGTGGTGCTGATTTGGGGATGGTTGTGGTGCCAGCCCATGTTCAGGTGAGAGGAGATGCCACCAGTGCTGGATGAGACAATGAGGGCAGTGCTGGTGACAGGGACTTGTTGCCAGAGACAGAACTGCAGCCTACCCTGAGTCCAGAGTTGTGAGCCTGGAGCCCCTCCACGGAGCCCTGGGAGAGGCCACTGCACTGAGGGCTGTTTTCTCTGACCCTTTGCTAACACATTTCCCAGCTCGTGCCAGATTAGCTGGGATTTTAGTTCCAACATGCCCTTTTCCCCTCCCTCCTGGTGCCTCCTGGTGCCTCCTGGTCCCTCCCTCTCCCACTGGCCAGGCAGGGACAGATCAGTATCTGGGCCAGGCGGCTCATCTGAGGAACAACGTGGGACCACATTCCAGGGCATGACTGTCCCCAGCAGGCTGAAATCAGGAGCAAAGCAAACACTGAACATGCATTTATGAGACCCCCCAGTGGGCTTCTGCCTCCTCTGGGCATCCCCTGGGGATTGATATTTATCTTCCTGAGATTCCTTCAGCTGCTCCTCTGAGCTTCTCATTACCCTGAGTGTTAATGAGGCTTGGACTCAAGTGGGTCCCATTTATCACCCTGCAAAGAATCCCCTCCCTGACTCTAATTCAATGAGCTGAAGAGAAGTGGTGTCTCAAGGCATCACAGCTGGCTTATATCCCAAGGTTTGCATTCCAGTGGCCAGGGATGTCCCCACAGGGTGCCCATGTGAGAGAGGAATACCTGCAGAAAAGTGGCTTTCCCCTTGGGGTGGTTGTGGGAAGGAGGAAATGTGGCATGTCCAGAGAGTCTGCATGTGCCATGGCAGGGACACAAACCCAGAAATGCTCCTCCCCAGCCTGGACACTGCCCAGATTTGGGATTTCTAGAACCATAGAATGGTTTGGGTTGGAAGGGACCTTAAGGGTCACCCAGTTCCAACTGCCCTGCCATGGGCAGGGACAAATTCACCCACCTCAGCAAGTGTTTCTGAAACTCAGTGTTTGCCTCGGGGTGTGCAGGACACTGTCAGAGGGTGGAGGCAGGTCAGAGCCCTGCCCAGGGAGCCATCAGATAGGATGGTCTGATCTGGTGCTAAAGGGGATGATGGCCATCCTAACTGGCCTTCACCTTCTGAAGCATGAATGGCAACTGCTGCTGGACAGAGAGCAGGGGAAGGACCAGGAATTCAGGACCTGGAAACCTGTCACTGGGGCAGCACAGGCACAGAAAGGGCAGGCAGGAAGGGTGTTTTCTGCACATGGCACTATCCACACTCCAGAGAGGACAAAGGTGCTGAGTGAGACTAAGTTATTCCAGGCTGTGTGAAGGGAAGGGCTTCACAGGTGGCTTCCTGGGCAGCATCTCAGCGTCCTTCTTGATACCGAGACTGGACACAACAAATAAACATCAAAGCTCCTTTGTAGCAACAGATCCAACCCCCCTGAGGACACAAAGGCCAGTGCCATCCCTGTTTCAGTTCCATGTCCATTTGACAGTGTCACCCCTGTCCCTTGTGCCCTGTGGGCAAGGGCAGTGCTGCCATGCCCTCTTTGAAGCTGGAGAGCTGAGCAGGGAGCGCTCTGATTGCCTGGGCAGTGTTGACTAATGTGAGCAGAGATAACTGTGAATAAACCCCAGATGTGCACCCTGCCAGACCTGGAAGTTCCTTTTACAGGGACTGCAGCGACCAGACCGTAGGGCAACAGCTACAAGTGAATAACACCCTTTTAGGAAACAAGCCTGATTTGTTACTCATTCTTTGTGAGAAGAGCAAACAAACCCTCAGGAGAGAGTGACAGCAATGCTGTCCTGCCTCCCAGCCCTCGGGCACTCACCACAGCAGGGACATGACTCTTCTTGTCCTCCTGGGCTGCCCATTGCAGCCCAGGCAAACCCTCCACACAGCCACAGCCCTTCTGCAGTGCCCTGGCACCACAGTCCTTCTGCAGTGTGGCACCACAGCCCTTCTGCAGTGCCCTGGGACCACAGTCCTTCTGCAGTGTGGCACCACAGCCCTTCTGCAGTGCCCTGGCATCACAGCCCTTCTGCAGTGCCCTGGCACCACCCTGCCTTCCAGCAGGGGCTGCTCCCAACAGAGGACTCACTTTCTCTCTGAAGGATTCAGGCCAAAACACTTCCCTCAGGCCTCTTGACCTTTGAGAGCCTCCAAAGGCTTTTGCTGCACTTCCTGACTGATGCAAGGAGAATTTAATCCATCGTCCCAAGGACCTGGCCAGGAGGTCTCAGCCCGTTTTGCTGAGCTCAGCAGATCTCTTGGGGGGATGCACAGGGTGATTTCACACCCTCACTCAGCAGCTGGGTGGAAATTCTGCTCAGTAGAATCATGGAATTGGTCAGGTTGAAAAAGCTTTCTGAGATCATCAAGTCCAACCATCAGCTCAGCAGAACCACCATGTTCAACATCAAACCATGTCCACAAGTGCAACATCCACATGTTTTAGGAGCACTTCCAGGGATGGTGCCTCCATGACTGCCCTGAGCAGTCTGTTCCAGCTTGACAACCCTTTCCATAAAGAAATTTTCCCTATTATCCAACCTGCCCCTGCCCTGTCCCAACCTGAGGACGTTCCCTCTGCTCCTGTCCCTGTTCCCTGGACCAGAGCCTGACCCCCCCCTCCAGTTCCCCCTCCTGGCAGGGACTTGCAGAGCCAGAAGGTCCCCCCTGAGCCTCCTTTTCTCCAGGCTGAGCCCCCCCAACTCCCTCAGCTGCTCCTGCTGCTGCAGCCCCTTCCCAGCTCCGTTCCCTTCTGCCCATTCAAGAACACTGTTTTGTCAGACTGGTGACATGGATGTTTTAACCAGTTCAACCAAAGTCAGCTCCCAGTTCATTTCCATGCCTTGTCTGACATCCCTGTGCTACAACCCAGCATCCCACAGCACAAAGTGCTGCCAGATCATCTTTCTTTTGCCTCCTTGTCCCCCCACAGCTATTCCAGGCTCCAGCACAGGCAGGGCAATGATGGCATTCGGGTTTCTGACACTGGTACCCTGGAACAGTGAGGTGCTTGGCTCTCCCCACAGAGCTGGGGCTTGAGGACTGCTCAGAGGTGGCCACTGGGGAAGACAAGAGTGGCCCAGCTCTTGCTGCTCAAGGACCAAAGGGACATGGGAAGCCACAGGGAAATTTCTCTTCCCAAAGGCACAGCCTGGAAATGAGACAAACACCACTTGTATCAGACATAGAACAAGGGCTGCTTGTGGATGGCACTTCGTGAAGAGCTGTTGTCCATCTTTAGGATGTAACTTGGAGCTTCAGAGAGTTGTTTAAGCAGCTGGAGACCAGAAGGGCAGTTCACATCGCCAAGAGCAGAGCACAGCCTGGGTTAAAGCTAAGGTGGGAATAAGATCCAGCATCTCCTGAGTGTCCTGCACATCGGGCCTGTTGGTACCTTAAGAAGCCAAAAGAAATGATCATGAACCAAGAAGAGCTTGTCAAGCTCCAGGCCTGAGTGAGCACTGATGGAAAGGTAGGAATTGTGTCCCACCCCTTCCCTCAGACTTGGGAGTCACTGTCCATAGACTGCCAACCAGGAAAGCAGATGCNAGTGGAGAGTGTCCAAAGGAGGGCAAAGAGATGGTTCAGGGCCTGGAGGGGAAGGTGTGAGGGCACTGAGGGCACTTGGGGTGTTCAGCTGGAGGGGAGGAGACTGAGGGGACAGCTGAGTGCAGTCCCAGCTCCCTGGGGAGGGGCAGAGGAGGGGCAGGCACTGATCTGTGCTCTGGGGGAGCAGGGACAGCACCCAGGGAATGGCTGGAGCTGTGCCAGGGCAGGGGCATCTCAGGGAAAGGTTGTTGTTCCCCCAGAGGGTGGTGGGCACTGCCCAGGCTCCCCAGGGCAGTGGGCACGGCCCCGAGGCTGCCAGAGCTGCAGGAGGGTTTGGATGATGCTCTGGGGCACAGGGGGTGACTCTTGGGGCTGGGGCTGTGCAGGGCTGAGGGTTGGGCTGGGTGGTCCTTGGGGGTCCCTTCCAGCTCAGCACATCCCGGGATTCTGTGATTTTCCCCGCACACTTTCCACTCCAACAGCCCTTTTGCAAAGGCCCATCTCCAGAGCCAACCTCCCCCCTCCTCTGAGCACCACCGAGGTGCTGGGGCTCCAGCAGAGCCCTGGGCAGGCTTTGTCTCCTCTCTGGCCCCGAGATCCTCCCTCAGTCCGTGTGCAGGGAATCCAGGCTGCCACGGGGGACTGCAGCACCCACCGTGGGCAGTCCCTGCCCTCCCTGGCACCCTGTTTGCATTCCTTGCCTACGCTCCTTCCCCCGAGAGCCGATTATGTCACTCATTAACCTCCCGGACCTCTTTATTCTCCCTCTGCACAGCCGGCTTTTGTCAGGCCAGCACGTTCACTCTTCGGCTGAGCTTGGAGAACAAAGAGTCCCCACCAATTCCTCTCCGCTTAGTCATCCCCGAGTCACGTAGAAAGGCATTACCAAAATTGGTGCAGAAGGGGTGCCAGCCCCGAGTGCCAGCCCAGCTGCGTGCGGGCACATTTGCATATCAGGGAGCTGCCGAGGGCTCGGGGTGCGCAGCGCTCACCGCAGGAGCGGTGTTTGTTCTCCGCTCTCAAGGAGTGTTTGTAAAGTCAGAGCCTTTCCCAAAACAGTGGAGATAATCCTCCCATCTGGCCTGGCCTCCCAGAAGCTTTTGTCCTCTCTCAGCACTTTGTGTCAAGGCCGATCTAAGCTGGCATCTCAGTGGATTAAAATCCATTTTCTTTTTCTTTTCGGATTCACCACGTGGAGGTGTTTGCTGCTTGACAGCTGAGGAACGTGGCACCGTGGGAGCATCTCATGGCCCTGCTCACACCTACGTGCTGAGCAGCATCTTCTTGGAACAGAGCTCTTGGGTGCTCGAGGTCTGCTGCATGACCCCTTCCACCCAGCCTGGGACGGGCACCATGTCCTCCAGCAGCACAGCTGAGGGTCTGCAAGGAGGCACCAACCTCCAGGGGATTAGGAAACATCAAACAACAAAGTGAGGGTTCTGCAGTGGTGACCATAGAATAATAGAGTCCGCTGAGGTGGGAGGATCAGAGTCCAACTCCTGGCCCTGCACAGACACCCCATCAATCCCACTGCCCTGGGGAGCCTGGGCAGTGCCCACCACCCTCTGGGGGAAGGAGAACCTGTCCCTGAGATGCCCCTGCCCTGGCACAGCTCCAGCCATTCCCTGGGTGCTGTCCCTGCTCTCAGGGACCAGAGAAGCCCCTCTGCTGCCCCTCATGAAGAAGCTCCACTGCAGCAGCCACAGGTTCCTCCAGAAGGAAGTCAGTTCATCACCCACAGGCTGTTCTCTCAGCCCCTTCTCTAAATTCAAGAAAGTGCCTTGATGTAATTATTTGTTTCTGAGGTAGGACTGGAACTTTCCAGTTAGAACTACCCAAAGAAACCTCCTTTCCAACCATGCCAGCTGAGTTCCTCACAGCACCACATGAAGGCAGAGCCCAGGATTTTAAGGGAGGTGTTCATGAGATTTGCAAACAAACCCTTGTGGCCAGTGTGGATGTGTTTCTGAAGGCAGGCAGTGCCCCTGGCACCAGGGCTGGACCTCAGCTTTGCTTGTACAGGGGAGCAGGTTTGAAAAGCTGAAGCTTAGGGGCACCAAGGGCTGGAGCCCCTCAGCTCTGGAGCCAGGCTGGGACAGCTGGGGGGGCTCACCTGGAGAAGGGAAGCTCCAGGGAGACCTGAGAGCCCCTTGCAGTGCCCGAAGGAACTCCAGAAGAGCTGGAGAGGAACTTGGGACAAGGGATGGAGGGACAGGACAAGGGGAATGGCTTCCCACTGCCAGAGGGCAGGGATGGATGGGATAATGGGAAGGAATTGTTGGCTGTGAGGGTGGGCAGGTCCTGGCACAGGTTGGGCAGAGAAGCTGTGGCTGCCCCATCCCTGGGAGTGTCCCAGGCCAGGTTGGATGGGGCTTGGAGCACCCTGGGCTGGTGGAAGGTGCCTCTGCCCATGGCAGGGATGAGGTGCTTTTAAGGTGCCTTCCAACCCAAACCATTCCATGCTTCTATGTCCTTGACCTCTTCACACTGGACATGTTCTGCTCTTGCTGTGACACGGCCATGGAGGAGGCACCTCCAACAGTGGCATTGTGGCTTCTGGTTGCCTCAGAAGAGCCGAGGACACAAAGCCCTGAGAACCAGTGAAGGTTTGGGTGCAGCAGGCCCTGCTCTGACAAAGCAGGTCTGTGCCTTAGGGTTGCTTTGCTGGGTGGGGTCTTCTCCTGGCTGCAGGAATGTGCGCTCTCCATGAACTGTCATCTGAACAGTTATTGTGAAAAGTGCCTGGTGTTAACTCCGAGTTGTGTTTCATCATCTGTCTGCAGCACCCAAACCCCTTCCCGAGGTGGCATCTGTCACCAGGGAGATAAATCAGCTGCCTCCCAGGGCTGCCACAGCTCCGAGTTTTCACACCTCTCTCATTAAGCCGTTAACCCAGGGCAGATGAGCCTCGGAGTGTCTCTGCTCATCCCTCTGACATCGCCAGGCCAGGGCTCTGCTGGGTCATGTCCAGACAGCCAAGCACGGGAGGCTTTGCTGCTGCCTGTCATTGTCTGCAGTGCTGGCACTGAACTCCAAAGGTTTGAGCCTAAAATCCTGGGGATTGGAGCAACTGCAAAGGCAGGGCAGAGGATGTCTGAGCCAGAGCTGAACCTCCACAGCATTCAACAGCCCCTCCTGGCTGAGAACTTAGCAGGGCAAACGTCACCTGAGGGTTCTGGAGCTGTTCCTGAAGGGCTCCATTGCCTCTCGCTGTGCACAAAGAGCTTTGGCCCTGCTGGGAGTGTGGGGAGAGCACTCAAGAGCTTCAGGGCTCCCAGGGAAAGGGAAAGTTGTCCTTCTGTGCTTTCCACACCGAGTCAGATCAAAGGTGAGTTTGGAAAGACCTCTCTGCAATGAACTTTGCAGGACGGACAGATCTTCAAAGGCCAAGGGCAACTTCAGATGGTTTGATTCTTGGGTGTCCAGCACTTTAGAGAAACACAGGTTAGAGGTGCACTGATAGACCCTGTCCAAAGGCAAGTCCCTCCAGTTCCCCAGCTCTGTCCACTCAAACCATCATCTCACAGACTCTCTCATTTTGGTGCTGTGGATGGTCTTTGGATACAGTCAACTTCTCCAGACTCTTGGACCGTCTTTCATGTAGGCTCCTGAAAAAGTCTTGGGTTATGAGGAGCAGTTAACACTCAATCTCCTCTCTGTACCCAATCCCTCCCCCCCTTCCCCAGACAGTAGAGCCCCAGCTGACCCCAGGACAAGGTCTCCTGCACGGGCTATTCCAGTGGAAGGCCTTGGCTTTTCATTCCAACACTCTCATCTCTGATGGGGCTGCAAAGATGAAGATGTGCATCTACTTCTCTTGATAAGACAGGGGGAAAAGGCTTTAGACTGAGAGGGGGTAGGATTAGATATAGGGGAGAAATCTCTCCCTGTGAGGGTGGGCAGCCCTGGCACAAGTTGGGCAGAGCAGCTGTGGCTGCCCCAGCCCTGGAAGTGTCCAAGGCCAGGCTGGAGCACCCTGGGCTGGTGGAAGATGTCCCTGCCCATGGCAGTAGTGGAACTGGATAGACTTTAAGGTCCCTTCGAACCCCAACCCCAACCATTCCGGGGTTCTTGCTCCTCTCTGCTGGCTCCATCTTTGTCCCACCAGCAGCACTGGGGGGGTCTCAGACCCTCATCAGCTCCACCCCAGAGGCAGCTGAAAGACTTGGGTTTAAACTGTCAGTTTAATGGATTTCAACTGACAGGGAGTGGGTTTAGATGGGATATTGGGAAGGGTGGAGAGGGGCTGGGGTGGAATTCCCAGAGAAGCTGTGGCTGCCCCATCCCTGCAAGTGTCCAAGGCCAGGTTGGACAGGGCTTGGAGCAACCTGGGCTGGTGGAAGGTGTCCCTGCCCATGGAAGGGGTGGGAATGGATGAGCTTTAAGGTCCTTTCCAACCAAACTGTTCCATGCTTCCATGATCTTTCCTCTAGAAATCAACTGTAAGGAGGGATAACACCCAGTTACCTTTAATTTGCAGCCCAGTTAACACATGGCCTCTGTTCAACTTAGGATGAACAGCTTCATCCTAAGCATCTGCTTGGGCTTTCTCAGTGTTCCCTCACTAGACTGACTTCTCCTCCTGCCTCCAACCTTGTGGGGACCAGTTTGTCCTTCACAACCAACCAACCTCACCTTGCACCTGCAAACACGTCCCTCTGCTCTTCCAGCTGGAGAATTTCTGAAGGGATTTGGAATCAGAGAGTTTCCATCAGATGGGGGCTTCTGTCCCGAGTGTCACTGTCTCCAGCTGTGTTGGGGTTCAGCTCAGGGGAACAGGCAGCCCATTAATTCACTCCATTGCAGGTTGTTTCAGAGGGAGCACAAACACTCACACACTGACACACACTGACACTGTGTCACCAACACACACACAGAGTCAGACACACTCACTCTGACACACACACTGTGTCTCACATACACACGCACACAGTCACATACACACATACAGAGTCACACATTCACAGTCACACACACACACACACCCACTCTCAATTGCACTCACACACACACATACACACTGTCTCACACTCACACACACTCACACACACACACAGAGTCACACACAGTCACACACACACTCACAATTGCACTCACACACACTCACACATACACACTGTGTCACACACACACTCACAGTCACATACTCACAGTCACACATAGTCACACACACAAACCCACTCACAGTCACACTCACACACACTGTCTCACACACACACACTGTCTCACACTCACACACACTCACACACACACACTGTNNNTGTCACACGCACTTGTGTCACACACACACACACACACACACAGTGTGTCATACACACACTGTCACAGACACACACACTGTGCCACACACACACTCACACACACCCACAGTCACGCACACACACCCACTCACAATTGCACTCACACTCACACACACTCACATATACACACTGTGTCACACTCAGACACACACTCACACACTCACAGTCACACAGTCACACACACAAACCCACTCACAGTCACACTCACACACACTCTCTCACACTCACACCCACTCACACTCGCACTCGCACTCACACACACTCACTCACACTCACACCCACTCACACTCGCACTCGCACTCACACACACTCACTCACACTCACACCCACTCACACTCGCACTCGCACTCACACACACTCACTCACACTCACACCCACTCACACTCGCACTCGCACTCACACACACTCACTCACACTCACACCCACTCACACTCGCACTCGCACTCACACACACTCACTCACACTCACACCCACTCACACTCGCACTCGCACTCACACACACTCACTCACACTCACACCCACTCACACTCGCACTCGCACTCACACACACTCACTCACACTCACACCCACTCACACTCGCACTCGCACTCACACACACTCACTCACACTCACACCCACTCACACTCGCACTCGCACTCACACACACTCACACACTCACAGTCACACAGTCACACACGCACACCCACTCACAGTCGCACTCGCATACACTGTCTGACACTCACACCCACTCACACTCACACCCACACACTGTGTCACACACACCCACACACACTCACACACTGTGTCACACATACACACACACTGTCTCACACACACACACACTTACACTGTGTCACACACAGTCTCACGCACACACACACTCATACACAGTGTCACAGACACACACATACGCACAGTCACACAGTCCTACTCACACACACTGTCTCACACTCACACACACTATGTCACACTCACACACACTCACACACACTGTGTCACACACACTCACAGTCACACACTCACAGACACAGTCACGCACATCCACTCAGTCACACACACACACTGTCTCACACTCACACACACTGTGTCTCACACACACTCACAGTCACACGCACACACACTGACTCACACACACTCACAGTCACACACACACCCACTCACAGTTGCACTCACACACACTCGCACACACACACTGTCTCACACTCACACACTGTCACACACACACAGTCACACACTCACAGTCACACAGTCACACACACTGTTTCACACACACACACAGTCACACAGTCACATGCACACACACTCACAGCTGCACTCAAACACACTCTTACACTCAGACACACACTCACACTGTGTCACACTCAGACACACACACTGTCACACACTCACAGTCACACACTCACTCAAACGGTGACCCCTCCCCCTCACAGTCACACTCGCACACACTGTATCACACTCACACAAACTCACACACACACAGTGTCACACACACACACACACACTGTGTCTCACACACACACACATAGTCACACACCCTCACACAGTGTCACACACACACACACACACTGTGTCTCACACACACACACATAGTCACACACCCTCACACAGTGTCACACACACACACACACACTGTCTCACACACACACACATAGTCACACACAGTCACACAGTGACACACGCACACACACGCACTCACAGTCGCACTCACACACACTGTCTCACACTCACACAAACTCACACTCTCACAAGATCTACTTGTGTTGTTCTCTCACCCCATTAAGCTCCTCCCGGCTCCAAGCCCCTCTGCTCACCCTGCACAGGGAAACACACGTTCTGCCAACAACTCTGCTGAAGAGACACCCTGCAGGGATATCCTGTCTGCACTTTTCCTATCATTGAGCAGAGGGTGGAAAGGCTGGATTTGGGGAGCCATCAAACACCCACTGTTTGCCATTTTGCCAGTGTGTGGAGGTTTTCACCCAGTGTCCACCGAAACCTCCAGGCCCCCCCTTTCCCAGAGGGAAAGGAAAAGGGGAAAAGGTAAAAAGCAGCTGAGAGAGAATGGCAAAACAAACTCAGAGTGGCTAAAATACTTCAATTTATTGCTAACAAGATAAGAATTAAAACTAAAAAATAAGAAATAAATGAGTCTTAAACACACCTTTCTCCTCCCATTCCTCCCTCTTCCCAGCAGTTCCAGGGAGCAGGGAATGGGGGTTTGCAGTGGGGTGTTGGTTCTGCCATTGCTCTTGTCCTGGGGGTCACCCCATGGGCTGCAGGGGGGTCTGTGCACCCCGAGGGATCTCCAGGGGCTGCAGGGGGGCACAGCTTTCAGTCCTTCCCCCTCTGCTCCCGTGGGGTCCCTCCTTCTCCTCCTCCTGCTCCCACCTTGGGCTCTGTGTTGTTCTCCCATGGCTGCAATTCCCAACTGCCCCACACTCCTCAATTCTTCCCTCTCTTCTCCCAGAGCTGGGACTGGGATTCTCCATTGGCTCCACTTTGGCCACCAGCAGGAGGTCCCTCCTGGCCATGGCTGTCCTTGGCTCCACAGCACAGGGGAAGCTTCTGGCAGCTTCTACCAGAAACCATCCTGGCACCCTCCCCTTCTACCAAAATCCAGCCACAGAAAGCTGTGACACAGTGTTATCAGTGTTTGTCCCTATTCTGTTTTGTGGCCTTCAATGGACTGCTGAATTCCTTTCCAAAATGTCATAAAACAATGGGGATGACTGTGTTGTTTTAGGGAAGAGGAGAAGAGGCTGATTGTGGTGGGGACTCTTTGGGCCATGAGGATGTGCACGTACCTCGTGCTGTGCAGCAGCAGAAACCTGAGTGTCCCAAGGCCTGGGGTGTAGACAAAATTCTTGTGTGCGCTCCTTTGGAGGAACGTCAGCACCTCCAGTGCCCAAAGCACCTCCAGTGTTGGGTGGCAGCTCAGGTTTTAGGTTTCCCAAGGATGCCTCATGCGAGGCTTGAGCGCTTAATCCCCTCTGGATTGAGCTCCTTGGACATGGTGAGCTGCTCGTGCACAAGCCCTGGAGAGACTCTGACACTGGGCGTGCCCCACTTTGTGTGTTTTTGGCAAACCCTGCCCCATGAGGCATGTGCAGAGGCTGCCAAAGCCACAGGAACCCTGCAGGGCTGAGGCCTCACTGTGTGTGCCAGCACAGCCCAAGCCCAGGGGGGCTGCACCTTCCTGGGCTGGGGGAGAGGCCAAGTGTGAAGAACCTCACCTGGTTTATGCCCTGGGCTTGGCCACGGAGCCCTCGTGTTGGAGGCACTGAGGGTGTTGGGATGGGACATCCCTATCTTTCCCTAGAGTTTGTACACAATTAAAGACTGGCTAAAGGAGGAGTTTGGAGGGGAAGGGGCTACTGGGTAGAGTGAGAAAAGAGGGAGAGGCCTTTTTCTTCCAGAATTCCAGTTTTCATGGGAAGCACCTGGCTAGTTCTTGTATTGAAATTCTGGAGACCACTCACAGTTCAGACTCCTCCTCCTTTGTATTTCCCACCAATTTGGGCAGCTCTCTGCTCAAACTGGGCCTTTTCTGAGTCCTTACTGCCCTTACACGTGGCAGCACTGTGGATTTACCAGTTGGGACAACAGGACCTCTGAAAACTCATGTTTCTAAAGCATCCTCTTCTTGCCATGCTGGCAGGAGATGCCTAAAATCAAAAAAATCTCTGTTTTGGCCCTTCCCAGGGCCCTGGGAGGAGTTGCAGCAGAAAAATGAGGCTGAACATCAGTTCTCCAGTGTAGTGGATTTGCAGTGGTGATCATCAATTTAGCAAGTCTAGGAACTTGTGTGGCAGATTGATGAGGGTTACTGATGAGGGAAGTGATGTGGAAATTTGGGTCTGTGGGAGGGCAGTGAGAAGCACAGCTGATCCAGAGCTGAGCCAAGCTGAGCCTGAACCCACAGGAGAGAAGGGGGAGAGGGACTGACGTGGGGATGTGCAGGAGGCAGAGCTGCTGCTCTGAGCAGGGAGGGGACAGCTGGGGTGGAAGGAAGGGTCTGGCTGGGTGTGTAGGTGTGGACAAGGTGGGGAGAGCTCAGCAGAGGGGACCATGGAAGGGCTCAGACCAGCCTGGTGTCCTGTTATTTGGCTGTCAGTGAAAGTATCCAAACCTTCCCTTAGTAAGAGCCTGAAAAAGTGAGGCAGTGACCACCCCAGGGACCACTGGATTTCCTGACACCTTCTTGAGCCATGTCCCTGTTTGAAGGTGAGGGAGGGATTTCAGCAGGTTGTTCCTTCCATCCAGCACTCCAAACTGCAGTGGGTCCTGAGTATCCATCCTGATGAGATGCCAGGACTGGGCATGGGATGGGCTGGGACTGGCCTGCTCAGCCATCCCTTGGCTTATCATTGCGGACCTCATTGATCACTGACTTGTCAAGGCTGGAAAAGCCCTCTGAGATCATCAAGTCCAAGTGTCAACCCACCACCACGTTCCCCATGGCCCCAGGGGTCACACCCACAGAGGTTTTGAACACTTGAGGGGTGGTGACCCCACCACAGGTGAGAACTGGCACCTGTGTTTGGAGCTGGGCTTTCCCCACAGAGGAGCTTCAACAGGTGGCACCAGCTGGGCATGAGGGATGGATCACAGGGGGGCAGTTTGGACATATCCCTGACAGTGTCCCAAGAGGTGACAAAGCTTTTCCAATGAGAAGTGCTGGAACACTGAGAAATATGAACACAGATAATACCTTGGTTTTCCCCCCTAAATTAGGGGTAGAGTAAGAAATGAAGTCCAGATCTTTTGATTTAGTTTGTTGCCTGCATTAAACTTATTTCAGCTCTCAGTCTTGCAATTTGTGGCAAAATGATTGAAATGGTTAATTTTCCTTGCTCAGCCTCAGTGGGCAGAGAGAGGAGTTTGTGAGGGGCTAAATAGTTTTTGGGTGTCCTACCCCATGACATCATGAAACCCTCTCACTCCCAACCCTCCCTGGGACTGAGCTCCTCCAGGAGCAGGTGAGACCCCATGATGTGCAGGGAATGCTGAGCATTTGGAATGTGCATCTTCACATGGTTCATGCCAGAGACCCCCCCCCCCCAAACACGGCAGAGGTTGTTTCGAGGAAGCCCTGAGGTTATAAATAGCCCTGGGGGAGTTGTGTCCTCTCACCTCCTCATCTGCCTCGTGTTCTCCCAGACTTTCCATTTTCTCCAGGAACAAATGAGATGGTTTATGGCATCCAAGGGGGGTCAGACATAACTAAAGTGTGGCCTTCAGAGCAAAACCACTCCCAGCAGCTCCTGGTGGACACCTGGTCCCTGCGCTGGGGTTGGGCAGCTCAGAACCACCACACACAGACAAGGGGTTTCTGGAGCAAAGACAAAACAGTGGCAAGAAAAGGACAATATTCCCTCCTTTCCTCTCTTACGCACCACTTCCACATTGGGAAATGGAGACAAAATGAGAATTAGAAATGCAACTGCTTTGGGTGAATGGCAGACACAGAAACACAGCCCGTGTTATTCAACATCCTTCCCAAATACCCCAAATGCCCTGAAACCACCAGAGCAGCAGCAGAACTAAGAAGGGAAATGTTGTTATGAATTTGCATTGACTCATTTCTGCACTTTTGCAATGGATTATATGGCTCACATGTTTAAATTATCTTTCAAAGCACAACACTTACTCTAATACATCACAATCCTTTTTAAGACCTGAAAATACAGCAACTGTTTGCTGGGAGTGATCCAGTTCTGAGACCTGAGACAATATTGCTTGGGAGAGGGTTTTTTTTTTAATATGAAATTCCAAAGAGTGTTACGTCATTTTATGTTGGAATGGCAAACTGCAGGATTTCTAGTGAAGCAGAAAACCTGGTTGGCACCCTCAGCTTTGATCCCCCTGGAGCTGGAGTGGGCTGGCAGAGGCTGCAGCCTGGAGGAGTGGAGCTGCAGGGCAGGGTGGTTAACCAGTAACTGCAATTCCAGCTGCGTCTGTCCAAGGCAGAGACATCCCCAGCAGAGGCACTGCTGGCACACACTGAGCCCCTGCCAGCTCTGGGTTCTGACTCCTCAGCACCTAATTACTCCCACTTTAATTAAACTTTCTGGTACAGCTTTCCTTGTTTCCCTACCTGGGCTGCTGCTGCTGCAGACTGGAGTCTCTCATCTACTAAAATTGCAAAGAGAGATGGATGGAAATTATGACCTTCTTGGTTTATTGGAGATGATTTTGTGTGTGTGTTTTGGGGTTTTTTTTCCAAATTAAGTATTTCTGAATTCTTTAAAAATGAGATGTTTTAAAAAGTTGTGAGTCTGGTTTTAAATGTTGTGTTTTGACAGAATTTATTTTATTTTTTTCCAGTGCAATTTTGAGTCCCTGAATAAAAAACATTAAACAATTTCATAACATCTTGACGAAATAGTTTTACTGAAGGTAACAAAAAGCTCTGGACTTCATTTCTTGCTCTTCCCCTAATTTAGGGGGACAAAGGAGATCTTCTCAGTGGTCCAGCATCAGTGTGTCTTGGCTGCACATTGTGCAGAACAATGGGATCCTCCTGTGGGCGGCACAATCAATGCCTCGATGCCCCAATAAACCCTATCAATAGTTAATCATTAACTGCCTCTACAAGCCCTGAGGTGTAAAGGGCACACACATTTTGTTTGTTTTCCTTGCTTTTCTCCAAACCATATGGCATCCCCAGGGACTTTGACAGGTTTGGGAGAACTTCAAGTTCAACAGGGCCAAGTGCAAGGTCCTGCACCTGGACTGGGGGAATCCCGAGCACAAACACAGCCATGGGTGGATGGATCAAAGCTGGCCCTGGGTAGGAGAGAGTCCAGAGGAGGCCCCAGAGATGCTCCAGGGCTGGAGCCCCTCTGCTCTGAAGCCAGGCTGGGACAGCTGGGGGGGCTCACATGGGGAAGGGAAGGCTCTGGGGACACCTGAGAACCCCTTCCAGAGCCTGAAGGGGCTCCAGGAGAGCTGGAGAGGGACTTGGGACAAGGGATGGAGGGATAGGACAAGGGGAATGGCTTCCCAGTGCCAGAGGGCAGGGCTGGATGGGATACTGGGAAGGAATTGTTGGCTGGGAGGGTGGGCAGGTCCTGGCACAGGGTGGGCAGCGAAGCTGTGGCTGCCCCTGGATCCCTGGAAGTGTCCAAGGCCAGGTTGGACGGGGCTTGGAGCAACCTGGGCTGGTGGAAGGTGTCCCTGCCCATGACAGGGGGTGGAACAGGATGAGCTTTGAGGTTCCTTCTGACCCAAACCATTCTGGGATTCTGTGACTCTCTATTTAACTTCTGCCTTGTTCTCTGTCCAAATTTCTGTCCTGATATTTGCACTTTGCTTACCCCAACTGACCACATGGATCTCCCTCAAAAAACTGACCTCAGAGGAGAGACCTGGACTAAGCTGCTGGTGAAATAACACCCAGTTGCTTGGAGGGGACTCGAGGCATCCTGCTGGGTCTGAGGTGGGTGCTGACACTGCTGTGCCTGCAGCCTGGAGCACCCTGGGGTTTGCAGAGAGCAGAAAGGGGCATTTGTGCCTGGTTGGGGGGTAGGGACCCCACCAAACTTGTCCCAGCTGGAATTCCTGGTGTTGCACAAGCTGTTCCCCTGCACTTGCTGCAAAGGGTTGGGATCACAAAGCAGGATGGGCTGGAGGCAGCTCCCAGGTGCTGATTAATTGCATGACACCTATTGTAATTATAAATTCCAGGTCACTCATCATTCTGGAAAGCTGAAGGAGTTCAAGCATCAGGGTGGAGTAAAGGCAGACATCCCTATTAAAGTGTTCCAATGAACACTCAGCAGCCAAGGAATGTCTCCACAGGGCTGTCTAAACACACACTGGGCTTTGCTTTTCTTGCCCTGTGGGCACAGAAAGTGTGTGCACACGGGGCACATTCTGACTGTCATTCACTTTATTAAAAATGCCCTTTTTTTAACTAAAAATATTCCCTTTTCCATCCACAGAGAAAGAGTGAACATGCTTTGCTTCCCAGGTGAGGAAGGAGCAGGGGGAGTTCATAGACTTTGGGGTCCTCACGGTTTTCAGAGGAGGAACAGCTTGTGCTGAAAACATTCAGCAAATTTGTTGCTGTGGGAGAGTTGCAAGTTCTTCCCAGTGCAAGTCTCTGCCAGGGCTCCCGCAGCAGCAGGGAAAGGTGTCACTTTTATTATGACTTGAAGATAACTGTAACACCAGACCAGATTTGTGACCCTCACCAGCCGAAGATGTTGAAGAAGAAGGTGGGTGAGTCTTGCCATAAGGGATAAGGAGTAGGTCTCATCCAGGTCTAAAATATCAGGAGAGCCCTGGTGCACGAAGCTCAATGTGCCTTCAAAGCTGATCACACATGGATATATTCCCAACAGTCCCTGTTCATCTCCATTTAACCCAAACTGGTGTCCTGGAGGCACCTCCTCCCCAGTTACTTTGCTAAAAGACTTGTTACTTTGCTACAAATTTAATTACACTTGTGTAACAGGGCCATAATCACCTTCGACTACACAGAGTACATTTCAAAGGTCCCTGAGACGTTCAATTCTTTTTTTCCCCCTTTCAAAATCCCTGAGGATCACACCTCTCTTCCACTGCCCTGGAGTTCCCACGAGCAGTTCCCTTCCTGGCAGGGGCCCCCTCTTGCCTGACAGACACCCCAGGGCAGCCCCTCAGTGCCAGAACCCCCGGGACACCAACTGTGCCCTGTTCAAGGGGCTTCTGAGACCTCCAGGTAAAGGGAGAAGCTCTGCAGGAAGGGACTATGATTGTCCTCCCCCTTTGCTGCCTCAGAGCCTCTTGTGGACACTGGAAATTTAAATTCTCAGGCAGGAAAGGGCCCCCCATATCCTACAGAACACCTGTGGCTTTGTCCCTGCAGTACAGAACTGAGATAATCCATTCCTGCAGCTCAGCCAGGCCTGGTTCCACCAGGCTGGCCCAAGGCACAGGCACAGCAGGCACAGGGCAGTGTCCTGACATGAGGGCAGACACTTTTTGGGTGATGCCACAACCAGGCTGGCTCTCCTTGGGTGTGGGAGGTGGTCCTTGCAAAGGTGAGGCCAGTTGCTGCTCCTGCCCCCTTCCCAGCTCACTGGAAGGGATGGAGGCAGCACATCCCGGGCTGCAGGGCACAGCCTGACCCCACCTCCCCTCCTGGGGAGACCTTCAGCTCTGCAAGAGAAGGTCTTGTGTCTGTGCTGTGGGGAGATGGGGGCAGCAGGACAGCTCTGGATGGCAGTTCCAAGCCCTGGGGCCAGGCTGCCTCTCCTCATGTCTGTGAGGAACAGTGGGAACATGTGGGACAGGGAAAACACACAAAGATCTGGAAGCTGGGAGCAGAGTAAACAACCCTTCGTGGTATATCCAGGCACTGATACTGCAAACCACAGACAAGCACAGGGCAGGGACAAATCTGTTCTCACAAACCATGCAAGCACTCATGTCCTGCTGCTTCTCTCCTTAGGGCTGCCATTTCAGACCTGGATTTGACTCCTTGAAGTCGTTTTTGCTGTTGAAATCCTGTGTCCAGCTCCACCAAGCAGTCCCACCTCCCCACGGTCCTCACAGCCACCCTCTGGAACAGCACAGAAGTGACAGCCCAGAGCTGGTGTGGCTCAGAAAAGTCACATATGGTCGTGCAGAGCAAATGTTGGAGATGTGAGAGGAGTCTGGATTTTCAGTGATAGCCCAGTAATGACTGAAAGCTGCCACAACCTGTGAGGGCTGCCCAGCTACCCAGTCTTGCTGTGGGACCAGTCTCCATCAAAAGAAAGGAGTCAACAGGTAGTTCAAGAGATGCCTCAGGGAATGCTTGGGTGCTGCAAGTGAACTTCAGGTGACTCCCCACAGAGCTGACTGGAGGCCAAAATAAGAGAGGCTGGGTTCTGGATGATGCCCCCATGTCACTCATGTCATGTCGTAGCCACAACCTTGGTTGAAGTTCTCCAACCACCACAGCTTGTGCAAGACTGTGTCTTCAAAGCTCCTGGCCATCCCCAGCACCTTTAGAGCTGCATGGACAGTAATCCATAATGATGCTGTGTTGGCTCAGCAGAGATGAGGAGACTTCTGCCTCCTCGCCCTTCCAAGTCTCCCAATCCTTGTGGACCACTATGTGAAATATCTCCTCCAGCCTTTGGAATTCCTGCTAGTCAGCAGAGAGCAGTGATTTATAACAGCTGAAGTGTTGATCTGGGAGTGGGGGCCAGGAAGGTCCCAAAGGAAGCCTCACTTGACAATGTCCCTTTCCTACACTTCCTAACGGGGGCTGGGGGGGGAATGACCAACTGTGGAAAAATGTTGCTAATGTCCTGGGCCAAGAATGATGGATGTTTGCTGGGTTTCCACGCACCGTGGGGAATTCTGGCTGTGACATCACCCCATTGTTCCCGCCGCTGCCGAGAACGCGCCGCGATCCCGAGGCCTCCGTGGTTAAAGCGCTTTCCTGTTTGCTCCTTCCTCGTCTCCAAAGAGCCCCATCCAGGAGCTCTGCAGGGGATGTCCCTTTGCTGGAGCTGCTTTGTGCCTGTCACCAGGTCTGCCTGAGCCTCTCACACTGAGGGGAACAATGTGCTGCTCCACCGAGACACCGAGGGGAAAAAACACCGGCGGGAGGCGAAGCGCGGCCGGGCGTTTGGGGCCCCCCGAGCACCTTTGTTCCTTCTTGGGGAGCTGTGTTTGTGCAGCACCAGCCCGGCCCTCTGCTCCAGCCTCGTGTTTTCCTTTGTGATTTCACTGTGGTGATAGTGCCAGGAGGGTTGGCCTTGGAAAGCAGTGGCTCCTGCTCCTGACTGGGGAAACAGGGACAGCCGCAGGAGCAGTGAAGCTTCTCGGTGTCTGTGGGGTCGTGGAGAACCAGCACCCCCAGTCTGAGCTGAACGCCCAGCGCATGGTGGGAGGGGATGGAATGTTTGGGCAGTTTTGGGCAACACAATGTAAGATCTAAAGCTGTTGGAGAGTGCCCAAAGGAGGGACAGAGAGATGGTGAAGGGTCTGGAGGGGCCCTGAGTAGCAGCTGAGGGCTCTTGGTGTGTCCAGCTGGAGCAGAGGAGACTGACGGCAGAGCTCAGCGGGGGCTGCAGCTCCTCCCGAGGGGCAGCTCCAGCTCTGGTCCCTGAGAGCAGGAACAGCACCCAGGGAATGGCTGGAGCTGTGCCAGGGCAGGGGCATCTCAGGGAAAGGTTGTTGTTCCCCCAGAGGGTGGTGGGCACTGCCCAGGCTCCCCAGGGCAGTGGGCACGGCCCCGAGGCTGCCAGAGCTGCAGGAGGGTTTGGATGATGCTCTGGGGCACAGGGGGGGATTGTTGGGGTGTCTGTGCAGGGCCAGGGGTTGGACTGGATGATCCTTGGGGCTCCCTTCCAAATCTGAATATTCCGTGATCCTAAAACAGGCAGGTACTTTTGAAGCCACCCTAGTTATCCACAGGAATAATCACAGAATCACAGAGACTGGAATAGTCCTCCAAGGTTACCAAGTCCAACATGATGTGTGGGATGGCTGATGCTGTTTCACCCTATGACTAGACACTCTTCTTCAGAAGCCTAAAGGCAAAAAACCTTTTAAAAGTATTTTTTTTCACAGAAACTCATGAGCTCTGGACAAATCTCTCAGAGCAGGGTCAGTTCAAAGCTGTCCTGCACTGCCTGCTCCACCTCACTGCAGAATTCCTACATCCCTGCACCAAATGGAGACAATCCCCCCCAGTTCCACATCCTTTAGGACCTGTGAGGCACTGATTCCAAACATCCATAGGTGTGTGGGTCAGGTTTGTGCCTGCTCAGCACAGGAGGGTATTTCCTGGAGAAACAAATGAATTCAGGCTCCCTTCAGCACATGTGAGCACGAGGGTGTAACATTTGCTCCATTTTCTGTGACAGTGTCAATCTGCTGGGATTTATGAGAAATGAAGTTGAGAAATCTTGGATGAAAGGTCTGGTTTGTAAAGATGTTTTTGCACCTGGCACTGAAGGCAGACACAAGCAGACATCTGGGCACTGGTCTTCTTCCAGCCACACAGCACGAGATTGCAGTTACGTGTAGCTTCAGGTGCTGTCTGGAAAGGTGAGCTGAGTGACAGAGCTCTGGCCACAAAAGGACTCTGGTGAAGGAAATGCTTTGAACCCAGACGTCCAAGATCTCAGGTTGACTTAAGCCTCCTCTTCCTTCCTAGAGGCACAAGGTCTGTGTGACACAGGGCTCTCTGCAGCTCCTCTCAGCAAGGGAGCCCTGGAGAGCCTCAGGGGTGCTGTGGCTCCGTGTCCCGAGATGAGCAAACAAGTGGCAGCAGCTTTTCCAAGAGAGCACCCCTTCTTTAGGAGGCTGATGTCATTTGCTCCCCAGCCTTTCCTCCCTGTGAGCAAACACTGCAGCGTTGCCTTCCCCACGTCCAGGGGATCAGCTTTCACCCGCAGTGACCAGAGTGAGGATCACAGCACGGAAGCCAAGGGAGATTTATTGTATCACTGAACTGGCATCTGGAATGTCACGAAGTATCCGAGGTCTGACATAACTCTGAAACTTGGCACAGCTGGAATATGGGCTGTAACAGGTAATGCTGCTATTGTGTTTCCCTGTTTTCTTTAGGATAATTGTTGCATTGGTACAGAGGTTAAACACTTCCCTCTGCTTGTTTGCCTGTAATACTGAGGTTTTATTTTATCAGCTATATCTCTATTTTTGTATTATCTTAAAAGAAAATTTGCACTCTTCCTGATTTTCCCTGCCTAAGGTCCTCTGCTGTCCTATTTTAAGTCCCACGTGTGCATTTTTCTGCTCTGGCCCCCTGTGCCATCCCCTCTCAGTAAATGGAGCTCTTGACAGTGTCTGTGCCCTCCTGTGCCATCACAGTCAGGGCTGCTTGGTGAACAGAGCAGCGACTTCCTCGGAGCACAGTCGGCTTTGATGCCACTCTGGGTCATCCCCCGCACATCTCCTGCGTCCTTTTGCAGGAGTTCAGAGAGGGCTGCACACACTGCTTGGTCTGAGGGGATGTCAAACGCCATGGTCATTGCCTGCAGGACTGCAGTCACAGCCCCTCTGACCTCACGGGGTGCTGGGAGCAGGAGCTGTGGCTCCGATTGACGCCGTTTTCCACACTCTGCCTCTTTACACTTGTTCTTATTGCTCTTTCCTTCCCCCGTGCACGTGTTACTGTGCGTGAGGCTCCCACCGCCTGTAATTGCCGTCACCTTCCATCTGCCCATGACAACAGGGCAATAAAAACCTGAACTGCTCATGGTAAACAAATGAAATCCACTCCCTTTCCCCAGAAGTCTTTAGGAATGTCTCCACAAAGGCAAGTGCAGTGATTCGGCTTTTCCAACTCGCTCCCAGGATTGACTCGAGGTCTGTGATTCCCGGAGCTGTCTCACCCAGCTGGAGCGGTGGTCCCAGGGCGTTCGGGGTGCCTGGAAGTTGCGATCCATCCCTGTGGTGATCGGGACCCAACACTGCTCTGTAGCGCAGTTTCGTGCTCCTGCATGACACACACGATGGACCAGGTGAAGTGGCCGTGAGTGCCTCCTCGGGCATGTCAGGAGGTGACTCTGTTTTGCATGATTCGTATCCTAAAAATGTGCAAAGATACTGTCGAATGTGCCTCACTCATCCTGAAGCAAAATGAGACAGATTTATTGCCAGAAATTTGAATTGCTCAGTGTGGCAAAAGTGTTTAAATTGATCGAGAGGAAAAAGAACGGAGAGAGAAAGCCAAGACTGTCACCGAAGAGCTGCATCTGCATGAGCTGAGCGACAACTTCGAGCAAATTTATCAACTGAAGCAAAGTTAAAAAACTTCCAGTGAAAACTTGGGAGTGTAGCCTGAATTCTGCTCAGTTCACCCGGGGGCCGTGCGGGGTCCGCCCGGGGGAAGGGCGGGGGGCCGGGCTCGTTCCCCACGCGTGGAGGGGGTTCCCGCGGGGGCACTGCCTCTGTCTGTGCCCTCCTGCCTTCACCTGCGGCCCCGTCCCCACTCAGGGGCTCACACGGTCATCGCCCACCCCCACCCCCCCTGTTTTCCTCCCCGAGGCCCCC
>VXAU01003086.1:30861-58940 GCA_013399695.1 Formicarius rufipectus
CGGCTCGGCTCGGCTCGGCTCGGCTCAGCTCAGCCTGGCTCCACTCGGCTCGGTTTGGCCCTGCCCGGCTCGGCTCGGCCCTGCCCGGCTCGGCTCAGCTCGGCTCGGCTCAGCCCAGCTCAGCTCAGCTCAGCCCAGCTCAGCCCGCAGAGCCGCGCTCATGCCCCGCCACCCCGCAGTGCTGCTGGCGCTCGCCCTCTGCACCCTCCTGGAAGATGGTGAGCCCCGGGCTGGAAGGGGATTGCTATCCCGGGGGTTCCCACTCGGGAAGGGGGACCCCCTGCTCCCCCCTCGGCTGGGGGAGCGAGGCCGGGCGTGCCCGAGGGGGCTGCCCGGAGGCTGCGGGGTGCGGGCACTGCGCGGTGCCCTCGCCCCGGGGGAGCCCCCGGCGTTGTGCCGGTCCTGGATGAGCCGCAGCCTCATCCCGAAAAAGCTGCCCGGCACAGGGACAGCGGCGCGATGCTCGGGAGGTGCGGCCGCGGAGGGGACACACGGACGGGCACCGAACCTGCGGCTCATCCCTCCCTCCTCCTCCTCCTTCAGGTCTGGGCCAGCCCCCGCCCGAGTCCCACCTGGCCTCGCAGCCGAGGACCAAGAGATGTTCCTGCAACAGCTGGATGGATAAGGAATGCATTTACTTCTGTCACCTGGACATCATCTGGGTCAACACACCTGGGTGAGCATGAATGCAGCTTTGGGGGGCTCTGGGAGTGGGCAGTGACTGCACTGGGTGGGCATGAATGCAGCTTTGGGGGGCTCTGGGGAGGGGCAGTGACTGCACTGGGTGGGCATGAATGCAGATTTGGGGGACTCTAGGGAGGGGCAGTGACTGTGCTTTCAGCTGGAGGATGGGGGAAAGGGACCCAGTGCTGTGAGGCTCTGGGAGCACCTGCTCGGGGGGCATTGCAAGCTCAGTGGGAGAGAGGGACAAGCTGTGCTGCTGCTCCTCAGGAGTTTGTCGAAGCCCCAGGGACCGGGGTGCAAGCACAGGGCGCTGCTTCCTCACGGGCTCGGCTTTTCCTGAGGTTTGTACCTCTGCAAGCCCAAAATAACACCAAGATGTTGTAGCTGCAAGTCAGAAAGTTGCTCTGCCCACTTGCAAACTGTAACCGTGGCTGCTGCCAGGCAGTGTTGTTAATGAGGCAGTGATGGGCTGGCACTAACAGCCCGTGGCTGCCAAGTCCTGCCCTCAGGAATGTTACAACAGCTTTCCCAGCAGTTTCAGACCAATGGCCATCACACTGCAGCATAACACATGTACTCAGGTGTGGTTATAATCACGCTTGCTGACATGAAATTACAACTCGCTGCTTGCTCGGAGAATTGTTGCAGTCAGTGCCAATCCTAAACCCTCTGGGAGAGTAGATTGCCATCAGAGATGGAGGGGAATGAGCTCCCAGCTCCGGGAGCTGCTCTCATCACAAGAACCTGTTCTGGCCTCGAGTCATCTCCAGCTGTATAATGTCCTGTGTGTTAAAACCTGCAGGGCAGGGAAAGCACTGACATCTCTGCTGTGCTGGAGGAACTGGGCTGCTGGGACTGCTGCTGGGGCTGCTGCTGGGGCTACTTGGATTTACTGGGGCTGCTGCTGCTGGGGCTACTGGGGCTGCTGCTGGGGCTACTGGGGCTGGCTGCTGGCCTGGGCCAGCCCTGCTCCTCCTGCCCTTTGCCACATAGGTGAACTGCCAGCTCGCCCAGCCCATTTGCCAACCCTTGCACAGCACCTGGGCTGATGAAAGGAGAGGGAACTCCACTTCCAAAGCCAGCCCAGAGTGGCAATCTCCCTGGGAGGGGTAGGGTGGGGAAACCAGGAGGTGGGAGAGGAGCTGGAGTTGAAAGACTTGGACCTATCAGTGACCTTTTCACCTCATGCCTATAGATGAGTCTTTTATTATCCTGGCACTGGCTTGGCTGCCTCCCAGGACCGTGCTATAAACCTGCTGGCTAATAAAAAGCCAGTGGCCTGGCTGAACGCCTTTGCTTTCCCCAGGCACACAGCTCCCTACGGGCTGGGGAGCCCCCCGAGGCGGCGCCGCCGGGCGCCCGGCAGGTGCGAGTGCACACACTCGAGGGACACCATCTGTGCCACCTTCTGCCAGGCAAAGCCTGGGTGAGTCGGGGGGTCCTGGGGGGTCCCTGGGGGCTCTGTGGGGAGGCGGCAGACAGACTGACAGAGCACCTCCAGCTCCCTGGGGACACTGCGAACAGTTGGGACTTGTCTATCGGCTTTCAGTCCCCTCCCCAGAGGCCCTGGCAGTGCCACCCCGGTGTCTTTGTTGTGCAGGTCTCTTTTCTGGCTGACATGGAGTGCTGTTGCCTCCATCCTTCCTGCTGCCAGGGGGCTGAGGAAGTGCTGGGTGTGCTGGTGGGAAGAGAGGGCTGGCAGAGGATGTGGAGCTTTGGGACACCAGTGTCTCCTGCCTGGAGCGGGGCAGGGAGCTGGACCACAGTGGCCAAATGTCCTGTGTGATCAGCTCTGTTCAGAGAGCACGTGGGGTCTCAGCTCTGCCCCTTCAAGCAGCACAGAGGGGTGTGTTACACCCGGGGAGGTGGGAGCAGAGTGCTTGTGGAGGTCTGTCATTAATTCCACAGTAAGGCAATAGTTAAAATCCCCAGTCATTAAATATGACTGTGAATAGAGTGAGGTCTGACAGAAGGGAATGGCAGTGAAAGTGAGCCATGAATAGCTCTCAAATAGCTGCAATTAACCCTTCAAGAACATGAATTCAGCTGTCTGTCACTGGGGCAGCTCCACCTGGACTCCCTGGATGTGGGTGGTTCACGCACCTGCTCTTGCTCATCAGGTACCTCCAGAGTCTGAAGCTCCCAGTGAGCTCTGGAGCATCCACGAGGTCTCCACAGGGCGGTGACATGAGGCCTCCCCACCACGGCCTGCTGAGAGCTCTCAGGTGAGCACGACACTTAAACCCACCCTGAACGTCCCTCATAAGCACTCAAAAATCTGTGTCACCCCAGACTGCAGCTGCTACTTGGATTTGGCCTGACTTCCTCCTCTTGTCTCCTTTAAATGAGACTTGACTATTTCTGCTCTTTGTAGAATGGAAGGCTCACAGCTGAGGGAGCCAGGGTTGCTTGTGTCCTTCCAAAACCAGAGGATTATTACACAAAATGTAATTCTTGACTGGAGTGGGAAGTTCCTCTGATATGGGACAGGCAGATGGGTGATGTGCAAGAAGAGGGTGGGTGGATGGCATCATGTAGGGAAGTAATTTATTGGGCAGCAACTTTGGACCAAAGGAAAGAGCTTTTCTTACCTCACATCCATGAGCTGTGGCATCGCTGCTGGAAGAAGCCACTGACTCCAGGAGTGTAAATGACTTAAAAGGAGTTGAAAAATCAGTTAACTCTTGGCAGTTAAATCAGATGTAATGGGAACAATCTCTGAAAGGTAGACCTGGGGAAGCATCACTTGGGTCATGCCCTGCTGCAGGACTCCTTGAATCTTCTGCCAGCAATGGAGAGGAGATGTGGGGCTTGATGGAGCTCCACTGAATAAACGTGGGGCTAGAAATTCCCCCTCTTCCTTCCTTCATCTTCTGCCTCACAGTAAATAAATATCATGGGGGATAAATATCATGGAATGGGCTGTTTCTGAGCAGTGGGCAGGTGGCCTGGAGAGTGAAGATGTTGTCTCTTCTGTCCACAGGGACCTCGCAGCATCCAACCCACGCTCCACCAAACACTCGCAGCGCTCCCGCAGGGACACACAGCCCCCACTCCTGCCTTGGGAGAAGAACATCTGGAAGAAGAAGAGATAAGAAGCAGGTGCCTGCCAAGTTCACCAGAAGAATTTGGAGTCCTGTGGGTGCCCCCAGCTCTGCTGTCAGCAGTTAGAGCCAATGGAAGGGCCGTGAGAGGAAAGGGAAGAGGTGGAAGCCCCGGAGCTCCTGTTGCTGACCCAGCACTGCATGTACAACAGGGACTGCTGTAAAGGGAACTCTTCCTCTCTGTACAGTCACAGACGTGTTGTGGAGCTGAATTGTTCCTCTTTGGATCAGGCAAGGGTCTTGCTGGAGGACTAGGAGCTTAACTCTGCTCTGGAGAGCCCTGGGCAGCGGGGGGTTGAATCCCTTCCTGGCTCTGCAGTTGTGAGCCCGTGGCACTGGCCTGCTTTGCTCTGCCTTTGAGCTGTGCTGGAGATGGACCCAACTTGGCCCCATGCAGCGGTGCTTTGGCCGCTCCTCATGCTCAGGATGGGCTCCCTCCAGCCTGAGCCCAACTTTGCACTATTTTCTCTTGTCAGTCAGTGCATATGAATGAGATTCCCAGGGGGAAACAGCTCCCAGTTTGTATTAAAATTGTGTATTATCCAGAAGCCTGGAAGTCAACTGAGTAGTCAGTGGCCTTCACTGGCTGGGAAATTCACTGAGGGGCATTTTCCTGAGACCCTTGAGTGGCTCTAGTTGAGGTGGCTCACACCAGAGCTGGTGTCAGATCCAAGAGGGACCCCTCCCAGCAGGCACGGGGTGGGGAGGCTGAGGTGGAGCTGTTTCTGCAGGAGCCCTGAGCACCAGCTCCATGTTTCTGGGGGAGGGAGCTCTGCTGGGCCTGAGACAGAGCCAAGCTGCTGGTGTGGGTCAGCTCAGGGCTGGGAATCCATCCCATCTCCTTGGACATACCCTCAGTGGGGTAGGGTACCCCCAGCCTTTGACATCCCAGCTTTGTTCCAGCTCTGCCTGCAAGGAGAGGCTCGGGGCAGGGGGTGGGGGGAGATGCACACAAAGGCTTGCTCGGGTCAGGTCCCTAAGCTGGGCTCTGTGTCATCAGTACAGAGTAGCAGGACACTGGGGGAAGTGTAACCTGGAGAGGGAATGCAATAGTCAAAGGGCAGCCAGGAGGGATGGATGGGGACAGAAGGATTGGGAAGAAGAGGGGGCTGGAACCAGATGAACTTTAAGGTCCCTTCCAACGCAAGCCATGGTGAGGTTCTGTAGGAGAGCACAGGGAAAGGCTGGGATTGAGAGCCGTGCCAGGTCTGTGGAGCAGCCCAGTGGAAAGGGCAAAGCTCTGAGCCCAGGCTGAGGAAGCAGTGCTGCAGGCAAACACCATCTCAGGGCTCTGGAGCACCACCACAGAGGCACCTCTGTTTGCCTGGGCAGGTGGACTTCCTTTGGAAACTGAGTCCACCTCGGCACTGCAGGGAAGTAACTGCTCTCCTGGAGCCACTGCTGGGTCCCTCTTGCTGCCCAATCCATTGTTACACAGGAACATTTCTACAAGTTGCTGGAAGTTGGTGGTGGACCAAATTCTGTGGCTGTTGCAAGAGTAGCCCCGTTGGACACAGAAAGTAATTCCTTGATTTTGCTTTAAGCCCTGGAGCAGGGAAAAATGAGGCCAATTGATTGTGTGGCAAATGAAACAGCAGATGAATCATTTGGTCCCCAGAGCTGCAGATAATCTTTTTTATATTTGACCTTCTGAAGGTTGGAGTCATTCTGAAAAAAAAAAAAAAAGAAAAAAATCCTAAAAGGGTTTGTACCAGAGGAAACTTTGCACATGGTTTAATGTGAGCTTAGTAATTTACAATAAAACTACTGCTGTAAAGTACTATGTATCTCTCAGTGTGTATATAATGTCTCATCCTTAAGTGACTTATGCACACTTGCCATATGTAGCGTCCTGAAATCTGTATATTTATTTAAATCTATTGATTTTTTTAGACAGTAAGTTTCAAAATATAATTTGTAATAAATAATGACAAAAGTCAATGCTGATTTTCTTCGTTATTTGGTGGCTGAGGGGTGGTGGGTGAAGTGGAAGAAATCCAGATGCCCAAAGCACTGGGAAAGGGAGAGGGAGAGCAGAGCTGGGTGGGACTGGGGAGGCTGGAAATGGTCCTGAGCAAATCTCAGTTCAAAGTGAATCCATCAGATGACTTAAACACCTTCTTCCTTTCTGGATATCTGTGGGAGCACAGATGTGAAATCATCCCCAGGCTGTTGTGCTTGGGGCTGTGGGTGCTGAGACCAGCTTGGATCCTCAGGCCAAGGGGTCCTGCTGGTGTTTTCCCAGGGTTGGGTCCTTTGCCTCCTTCTCCTCCTCCTGCTCCCACCTTGGGCTCTGTGTTGTTCTCCCATGGCTGCAATTCCCAACTGCCCCACACTCCTCAATTCTTCCCTCTGTTCTCCCAGAGCTGGCACTGGGATTCTTCATTGGCTCCACCTTGGCCACCAGCAGGAGGTCCCTCCTGGCCCTGGCTGTCCTTGGCTCCACAGGACGGGGGAACCTTCTGGCAGCTTCCAACAGAAACCATCCTGGCAGCCCCCCCTGCTACCAAAATCCAGCCCCAGAAACCCATGACAGAGGTGAAACCCTCCCCTCTTCTGCTCAGCCAAGCTCCTGAACAGCCCTGAGGATGTTTCCTGGCTGGGGTAATTTCCATGGTGTCCTGCTTGAACTGATTTCAGGTGGTGTGGATGAGGCAGCTGAGGGCTCTGGGACTTCCAGACATTTCCCAGGAAAGATTTCCCCATGTTCTGGAGTGTCTATTGAGCCAACCTCGGGCTCAGCCTTTTGTTTCTCTTTCTTAAGTCACAAAGGAACCATGATCTTGGTAAGCTCTTGGTCCCAGAGAACAAAGATCCCTGCCTGGGACCCTGTGAGGGTCATGGCACAAGAGAAGCACCATATTTGCTGGAGATGGGACCATAAGAAATACTCTCTTCATAAGAAATTCGTAAGAAATTCGTAAGAAGTAAGCATTCATAGGAAATACTTCCTACACTGTGTGGGCTTGAAACGAGACATCCAAACAGGGAGAGTGAAAATTGTTACTAATCATCACGGGTGGGTTGTTGGGGTTTTTTGGGAGGGACCATAAGAGTAATTAATAGAGAAAAATTTGACATGACATCAATTAATAGAGAAGAGTCTGACGTAGGGATGGATGATGTAAAATCTTCCAGAGCAGGTTCCCCACACTCATGTGAGAAAACTTTGGACTCCTGGGTGAGTTCCTCAGGAGGAAATAGTGGAAGTCAACGTGTCTGGAAAACCAGCTTAAAAATGCCACAGGCCAGAAGAGTCCCCAGGGCCCTGACCATAAACCCCAGCAGAACTCCTTGCCAGGGATGTCCCTCAGTGCCACCAGGGACAACCTGAGCCTGGCAGCAACGCCTGGCAGTGCCTGGACTGATCCCAATATCTGTGCAAAGCCCAGCCCTTCGGGTGCATCATTAATTACCAGCCCTAATTAAGTATCACCCTAGGGAAGAAGAGAAGGGGGATGCTTGAGAGTATCTTAATTAGGGTGAAAAGGGATAAGAGGGGACTGTGCTTATTCTTGATGTTGTTGAATTCACTGACAAAGATTAGCTGGAGTAGGTTGAAGGAGGCATATTTTATAAATTCTCACACATAACAGGAAAGAACAGAATAATTAAACTTCACTTAAGAGGAAAATGCAGGAAATCAGGCAAGTTCCAAAGCCAGTTCCAAGCACAAGTGATAGGGCATCTTTCCTAAGATGCAGATCTTTGGCTGATCAATCCTTTCCATGGCTGACAACTCCCATGGAAGTGGACCTCTTGCTCCCTTCATGTAACTCTGGAATTTTTTCAGGAGATCTTGGAAAAAGCCCTTCCTGGATGGCCCAAGGGCAGCAAAGCTCCCTTCTGAACCTGGGCCTGCTCTGTCCCCTCAGCTTAGGCAATAGTTGTTTGGATGGGACTTTGTTCCCTGCTCCCATTTGCTGAACTGTTGGGTCCTGCTGGGAGAAGATGTGTTGACATGAGACAGAAGGATGGTTTGAGAGGGGGGGATTTGGGTGAAGCCTTTTCAGGAGCAGCCCTGTGATGCTCCCATGGAGAGGAGGAGCTGTCCACAGCAGGCATCTGCTTTGATAGGAGATTTTCTGCCTGGAATGTTGTAATTTTGAGCTGTTTTGGGCTGGATCACTCTGTGGAAGAGCTGGGCCTTTTGAAATCACAGGCTGAGGAAGCTGGGGCTGCTCAGCCTGGAGAAGAGAAGGTTGTGTGGAGACCTCAGGACAACCTTTCGGTATCTGAAAGGGCTGCAGGGAAGGCAGAGAGGGATTGTGCATCAGGAAGTGAAGTGACATGACAAGAGGGAATGGCTTCAAACTGAAAGCGAGAGCTTTAGATTAGATATGAGGAAGACATTCCTCCCTGGGAGGGTGGGGAGGCCCTGGCACAGGTTGGGCAGAGAAGCTGCAGCTGCCCCTGGATCCCTGGCAGTGTCCAAGGCCAGGGTGGAGCAACCTGGACTAACGGAAGGGGGTGGAACAAGAAGATCTCTAAGGTCCCTTCTATCCCGAACTGTTCTGTGGGTCTGTGATTCTGTGGAATAAGAGCCAGGGTGCGGCAGGAGGGAAGGGACACTCAGTGATGGGGCTCAAAACTTGGTCCCTGGGCTGTGGTTTGGGCACCCCCAGCCTGATGGGATGGGACCCACCAGCACAGACCCCTCAGGCAGTGCAGGGGGTGTCTCCAGCAGCTGAGCCTCTCTCTCCACAGGATTCCTCTGTCACTCCTGCACGAGGCTGAAGCCAGACCTGCAAGGCACTGAGGCAGATGTTCTGCACAAGGTCTTCTCTTTGGGAAACATCTCCTTGAGCACCTGCTGTGCTGGAAAGCCAAGAAGAGCACAGTTCAGTGTGGAGTGGGAGCTTCTCAGTGCCCTCCACCACTGAGAGGTTCTCCAGTCACCTGGGCCATGGCTGGGGAGCTCCCTGTGGTTTGGCTTCCACAGGCTGTGGCAGGATCTGACACGTGCCAGTGGGTGGTTTCAGCCAAGAAAGAGAGGGCTTGGTGTAACTTCTGTGTTCAGAGCTGCCAGTTCTTGTCTCTGGCTCCAGTTCCTTGGCTGTGAAGGTTATTGGTTTGTCTGGTTCCCTTGAGTTGGACAGAATGAGGAAAAAGTGGATGTACAGTGGATGTCACTTCCAAAATTCACACCTTCTGCCAAAGGCTGGGAGGTGTCTGTGGTCAGCTGCACCCCACATCTTCAGGATCTCCTGGCTGGGGGACAGGGAAAGCCACAGGCTCTTTGGATGCCATTCCCAGGTCTGGGCATCACAGTAACTGACCACAGCCCATCTTGTCTGCTCCAGGCAACACTGAAGGATGAAACACTGAATGATGAAACACTGAAGGATGAAATACTGAAGGATGGAATACTGAAGGGTGAAACACTGACGTCTCTTCCATGGAAAAAAAGTCTTGCCTAACTCTTAATCACTTCCTTTGGAAGAACAGGTAGGAAAGTGGAGGCAGGTGGAGCTGGCATGAAACTGCTGGGTGAAGCACATCTCTGTCACACCTCTCTCTGGCACTTCCTCTGTGCCTGGCTGAAGTCCTTTCCTCAACCTCCCACCTGCCCATGGATGAGCACCTGGATGTCCCTCACCTGTCTAACCACTGTAAGACCCCTGGGGAGACCTTACAGCCTTCCCCTGCCCAAAGAAAGCAGCTTGTTCCCCCCTCAAAGTCCTTGTCCATCAGGTTCCCCCGCGAAGGCGAGAGTTCCCCTGACCTCCCTGGGGAGAGGCAGATCCAAGACTTCACACCCTGCAACAGCCAGCTCTGCACCTCTGAACCTCATCCTCCCTTTCCCTTCCAGCACTGACTCAACTCAGGAAAACTACACTGGGAAAAATCCAGGAGAAGTGAGGAAAGAAGGTTTAGTGACTTCAGAGGAGTCCAGAGCTGAAGGGTGAAGCCCCATGAGCAGCTAAACATGTGGCTGAGACTCCGAAGCATGGGAGGCCACCAGGATCATTGAGACCTTGCAGGTGGAATTTACCATTGAAGTGTCTTCCAGTGATTTTGGTTTCTCAGCTCAGGGGGCAGCAAGAGGGGAGAGGTTCCCTCCAGGCGAGAGAGGAGGAGCTGAAGCAGAAAATCGAAATGGGCACAGTCACATGGTCTAAATATCGATCCCCAAGCCAATGAACACAGGGCCATGAGCTCCAGACCCCACATCCCAGGCCCCACGAGGGCTTTGGTGAGGCCTGGGAGGTGGGACCACCCTCAGCAACCCTCTGCATGAGAAAGGGGCTGGAACCTTCACCCCCCTGCAGCCAAAGCAGAGCTGTGTCCCAGCACTGGACATGCTCCTCTCCAAGGGCTCGAGGCTTGTGGCTGCTTTTCCAGGCTCCCAGGGTAGATTTGTTTGCAAGTGGTGCTGTTTATGGAACCCCAGAATGGTTTGGGTTGGAGGGGTCTTAAAGCCCATCCAGTGCCTCCCGTGCCATGGGCAGGGACACCTTCCACCAGCCCACATTGCTCCAAGCCCCATCCAACCTGGCCTTGGACACTTCCAGGGGTGGGGCAGCCAGAGCTTCTCTGCCCAACCTGTGCCAGGACCTGCCCACCCTCCCAGGGAGGAATTTCTCCCTCACATCTGATCCATCAGGAAGAAGTTTCCCTCCCTCTCACACTCTGCTCTGATCCCACAGGGGCTGAGCTGCTGACGTGGAGCTCACAGAAAATATCTTTCAGATTCCTCTTTATGCTTGTCCCCTTTAATATTTTAATTCATTTCATTCTCTTGACCATAATCTTTATCCCATACTGATAAAAGTACTTTCTTGTCTTGTCCATAATCTCTCTTGACCATGGCACATTTAAACTAATTTTTGGCTTTGCATGGATTCTCTGTCCAGAGTTAAAGAGTTTCCAAAGACATTTAGTCTCTCACAATAAGTGACTGTTCTTTTGCAGTGTATTTCCTCTTGAGCTAATATAGTCGGTTTTTCTCTTATTCTGTTCCCTGATACAAGTATGAGGATATTTTATTCTCTCTTCTAAGCTACGATTATGTGTTATAGAATAATAGAATTCCAGGCTGGACTGGACCTCAAAGATCATCTGATTCAACCTTTCACATCATCTTAAGCCCTGAATATCACTTTTAACGATGACATTTTTATTCCTCACAAACCATTACATCAGTCACATCATCATTCGTATGCGAGAGAAAACATTCATATTCACAGTCGTAGTATGGCTACATTTATTCTAACTATATATACTCCTAATTGAGGATTTTTGAGATGACCTGTCACAAGATGATTGTCACAAGCTCTCTGTCCCCAGCTGGGGGGTGACAGGAGGGACGTGCCACTCGGTGGTGCAGCAGGAGCAGGCTGGAAGCACAGCTCGGGGCACAGCTGGCTAGGCTGGAGCACAGGGCACGAGCAGCTTTCCCTGGGAATTAGTGGGAAAACACCTGAAGTGCTGCATTCCAAAGGAGGGAATGACAAGGCTCATCAGAAAGACTTTCACGAGCTCTGGGATCTCTTCTGACCCGTGCCAGGGCTGTTCTGGCAGCAGCCACAGCCACAGCCAGGAGCTGTGAGAGGCCACAGAGGCTGGAAAATCATCTCCCTTCTCCCTCCAAACACATCCCTTCAGCACATCCCTTCCTTTTCTGAGGACCCTCTTAGCCCATTATTTGCAGTATGTGTTAACCAATTCAATTAGTCACCCTGATGGCTTTTTTAGTTCTCACACGTGTCATGAAAACATCCAAGACTTCATTTCAGCAGCGAGACCATAACAGTTTAGGCAAATCTGAGCTGGGCAATCACCCTCTCCCTGGGGATTTGATGGCAAATCTGAGGTATGGCTCGGGGACTTTATTATTCAAAGAGAATAATGTCCCTCCAGCTCTTTTGGAGGAGGAGGAGGAGGGAGAACACATCAAGCAATTAAGAAAAATGTCTTTGACCTTCAGCAACTTAATCAGCTGCCAGTGTTTTTCCTAATAGTGTGCTAATGGTTAAGTTCTGGATGCCATAAANAGAATGGTTTGGGTTGGAGGGGTCTTAAAGCCCATCCAGTGCCTCCCGTGCCATGGGCAGGGACACCTTCCACCAGCCCAGATTGCTCCAAGCCCCATCCAACCTGGCCTTGGACACTTCCAGGGGTGGGGCAGCCAGAGCTTCTCTGCCCAACCTGTGCCAGGACCTGCCCACCCTCCCAGGGAGGAATTTCTCCCTCACATCTGATCCATCAGGAAGAAGTTTCCCTCCCTCTCACACTCTGCTCTGATCCCACAGGGGCTGAGCTGCTGACGTGGAGCTCACAGAAAATATCTTTCAGATTCCTCTTTATGCTTGTCCCCTTTAATATTTTAATTAATTTCATTCTCTTGACCATAATCTTTATCCCATACTGATAAAAGTACTTTCTTGTCTTGTCCATAATCTCTCTTGACCATGGCACATTTAAACTAATTTTTGGCTTTGCATGGATTCTCTGTCCAGAGTTAAAGAGTTTCCAAAGACATTTAGTCTCTCACAATAAGTGACTGTTCTTTTGCAGTGTATTTCCTCTTGAGCTAATATAGTCGGTTTTTCTCTTATTCTGTTCCCTGATACAAGTATGAGGATATTTTATTCTCTCTTCTAAGCTACGATTATGTGTTATAGAATAATAGAATTCCAGGCTGGACTGGACCTCAAAGATCATCTGATTCAACCTTTCACATCATCTTAAGCCCTGAATATCACTTTTAACGATGACATTTTTATTCCTCACAAACCATTACATCAGTCACATCATCATTCGTATGCGAGAGAAAACATTCATATTCACAGTCGTAGTATGGCTACATTTATTCTAACTATATATACTCCTAATTGAGGATTTTTGAGATGACCTGTCACAAGATGATTGTCACAAGCTCTCTGTCCCCAGCTGGGGGGTGACAGGAGGGACGTGCCACTCGGTGGTGCAGCAGGAGCAGGCTGGAAGCACAGCTCAGGGCACAGCTGGCTAGGCTGGAGCACAGGGCACGAGCAGCTTTCCCTGGGAATTAGTGGGAAAACACCTGAAGTGCTGCATTCCAAAGGAGGGAATGACAAGGCTCATCAGAAAGACTTTCACGAGCTCTGGGATCTCTTCTGACCCGTGCCAGGGCTGTTCTGGCAGCAGCCACAGCCACAGCCAGGAGCTGTGAGAGGCCACAGAGGCTGGAAAATCATCTCCCTTCTCCCTCCAAACACATCCCTTCAGCACATCCCTTCCTTTTCTGAGGACCCTCTTAGCCCATTATTTGCAGTATGTGTTAACCAATTCAATTAGTCACCCTGATGGCTTTTTTAGTTCTCACACGTGTCATGAAAACATCCAAGACTTCATTTCAGCAGCGAGACCATAACAGTTTAGGCAAATCTGAGCTGGGCAATCACCCTCTCCCTGGGGATTTGATGGCAAATCTGAGGTATGGCTCGGGGACTTTATTATTCAAAGAGAATAATGTCCCTCCAGCTCTTTTGGAGGAGGAGGAGGAGGGAGAACACATCAAGCAATTAAGAAAAATGTCTTTGACCTTCAGCAACTTAATCAGCTGCCAGTGTTTTTCCTAATAGTGTGCTAATGGTTAAGTTCTGGATGCCATAAAAAGTGCTATAACTGGAGGCTACAATAAAGTGCTGATCAACCCATCAAGTGAGTCAATTCAAAAGTAATATCTGTCTTTGTAATGACTATAATAAAACCCATGCCAAAGCCAGGGATGACGTGAATAGGAATGCTGCTTAATTATGCTGGGTGGATTTGCTACACTCCTGCAAACTTGCTCTTCGGTGACATTCCCAGCCCTGCCTAGGAAAGCCAAATTTTGTGTGGCCAGAGCTCTAAGGACAGCCCTAAGAGGCTTGGACAGGTGACATCTCCATCCAAGCCAGCTGCAGTTGCGGTGCAGGAAAGGGTGTTGAATTTGTGCTGGGGCTGATCATCCCAGCAGCAACTGCACTGCCAGGGAGCAGGAGGGAGGGTGGCTGTGATTCCCTTGGTGAGAGCTTGGGCCTGGAGAGAGAAGAGGTGTTTCTAAATTTTAGGCATCCTGGTGCTAAAGCCAGCCCAAGATTTGCTGCCATGGCAGTGGAACAGGTTGAAGGTTCACTGAACACCCACCACAGCACCAAGGAGGAAGAAAGTCGAGTGCTGTGCTGGACAGGGGGGATGCCATGGAGCAGAAAAGAGCCCTGGCAGAGGGAAAAGCCAGAGGGAACCAGAGAGACCCTTCGTGGCTGTCATGGGTTTCTGTAGCTGAATTTTAGTAGAAGGACGGGCTGCCAGGATGGTTTCTGGTAGAAGCTGCCAGGAGCTTCCCCTGTCCTGTGGAGCCAAGGACAGCCAGGGCCAGGAGGGACCTCCTGCTGGTGGCCAAAGTGGAGCCAATGGAGAATCCCAGTGCCAGCTCTGGGAGAACAGAGGGAAGAATTGAGGAGTGTGGGGCAGTTGGGAATTGCAGCCATGGGAGAACAACACAGAGCCCAAGGTGGGAGCAGGAGGAGGAGAAGGAGGGACCCCACGCTAGAGCAGGGTGGGAAGGACTGAAAGCTATTTCCCCCCCCTCTCCCTGAAGCCCATGAAGATCTTTCAGGGTGTGGACACCCCCCTGCAGCCCCTGGAGGAGCAGGTGGATGCAGAAGGAGCTGTTGCCCTGTGGGAGACCCAGGATGGAGCGAGATCCTGGAAGAGACTTGCAGCCAGGACTCCTGGAGAAGGAGACCCACCCGGAGCAGGTTTTCCCCCCGGTAGAAGTGTTGCCCGGGGGGTGAACTCACCTTGGAGAGGCCCATCAAGGACTGTCCCCCATGGGAGGGACCCCAGGGGAGCAGGGGAAGGACTCAGAGCTGTGGCCCCCCTGCAGCCCGTGGGCAGGACCGTGGGGGAGCAGGTTGTCCCCCTGCAGCCCACGGAGCCCATCGGGGGGCAGAGACCCCCCTGCCCCCCATGGAGTGACCCCCAGGACAAGAGCAATGGCAGCAACAACACCCACCTGCAAACCTCCCATTCCCTGCTCCCTGGAACTGCTGGAGGGAGGGAGGAGTGGGAGGAGAGGGGTGTTCTCAGGACTGATTTATTTCTTACTTTTTAGTTTTATTACCTTTAGTTTTAGTTCTTCTCTTGTTAGTAATAAATTTCAATATTTAGCCACTCTGAGTTTGCTTTGCCATTGTCTCTCCACTGTGTTTTGCCTTTTCTCCTTTTCCCTTTTCCTCTGGGAAGGTGGGTGGGGGCCTGGAGGTTTGGGTGGGCACTGGGTGAAAACTGCCACAGTGGCACTGGGGATGGGCTGAGGGGCTGACAGGCTGGACAGTGTCCCCCAGTGTTTGCCATGGAGAAGGCAAGGATCAAGTGCCCTTCCAAGGAACCTCACAGGTAGCAGGAGCAGAGGGACTGGAGGATCTTTGAGTGTCCTTGCCTGGAGATCCCTGAGAGCTGAGGGCACCCCCAGCCCTGCTCAGTGCAGGAGGGGGCAGACCCTTTGCCCTCATTCACAAGGCAAAGGCACAGGTGAGGGGGCAGTGAGTGCCCCCCGTGACCCCGAGCCCACCCCTGGCACTGTCGCCCTGTCCCCAGGCAGCAGGAGGGTGGGCTGGAGCACCTGCTGCTCCGAGGGAAGGATGCCAGGCCTTTTTCTTGGAGCACAAAGCTGCTCTCCAGGATGCTGAGGAGCAGGAACCCGAGCCACAGACCCGGCGTGGGGCTGGTGGAAAACACACCACGGCCTTGCAAGGAATCCTCCCCCCCAGGAAGGAAAACAGGATGCAGCCACATTCCTGCTCACACACCAGGCTCTCCACAGCAGCACAAACACATTTGCTCCCTTCCAATTACACCCTGGCTTTCTATCACCTCACTGCTGATAAGGGCCTGATTAATGGAAGAATTCTCTTTTTTTTTTTTTTTAATTTAATTTTTTTAAATAAAGCCTCTGGTGTGAATTGTTTTTTTCCTCTCCCTTTCTTGTTCCAAAGGTGCTTTCGAGGAGGGCTGCTGATTGTGCTGGAAGTTGCATGGGAACACTTAGTCTCTTCCTGGTTTTGTTTTTGGGGCCAAGTGCTGCCATCAAGAGCAGCAGCTCCAGGGGCCAAATCACCTCTGTGATCACCAAATCACCACCAGCAAATCCTGCCCTTGTGCTCCCCGAGAAATGGGTTTGCCCAGGACACAGAAAGGGCCACAACTTTGAGTTGGTGATTTTTGCCAGTGCAGTTCTCTCTGGAGGGCTGAACTCCCTCGTGGACCTCAGGGCAGCAGCAGCCCAGCACAACCCAGGCAGGGCTCAGGAAAACACTGCCCTGCGCCCAAGGTGGGCCTTGGCTTTCCATGGAGCTGGGATCAGGATCAGGACTGGCTTTCCATGGAGCTGGGATCAGTCCCTGTGATGATTTTCCATGGAACTGGGATCAGGATCAGCCCCAGGGCTCGCTTTGCATGGAGTTGGGATCAGGATCAGCCCAAAAACTGGCTTTCCATGGAGCTGGGATCAGGATCAGCCCCAAAGCTGGCTTTCCATGGAGCTGGGATCAGTCCCTGTGATGATTTTCCATGGAGCTGGGATCAGGATCAGCCCCAGGGCTCGCTTTGCATGGACTTGGGATCAGGATCAGCCCAAAAACTGGCTTTCCATGGAGCTGGGATCAGGATCAGCCCCAAAGCTGGCTTTCCATGGAGCTGGGATCAGGATCAGCCCCAGGGCTGGCTTTCCATGGAGCTGGGATCAGGATCAGCCCCAGAGTTGGCTTTCCATGGAGCTGGGATCAGGATCAGCCCCAAAGCTGGCTTTCCATGGAGCTGGGATCAGGATCAGCCCCAGAGTTGGCTTTCCATGTAGCCCCAGAAGTGCCCCCTGGCAGTGGTGGAGCAGCTCAGCTGCCACTGCCACCATCCCTGGGGACACTCCGTGGGATGTGGTGTTGGAATGAGTGATGGAGCAGCAATGGCTCTGAGCTGGAGCTCGGAGGGACAGGATGTGAAGGATGTGAAGGAGAGCAGCCAAACCAGGGCCTGGAAAGGGAGTGGGAATGGGGAACGGGGAAGTGATCAGCCCATCTGGACCAATGAGGTCTGAGTTGAGGGGGAACTGCCTGGCTGAAAAGTCCTGTGAGGTGCACAGTGAGATGTCCTCAGGCTCTCAGGGCTGCAGGAAACCTTCAGACTTCCTGTGCTGCTGTGCCCACCTGGGCACCTCCTGGTTGGGTCACTCCCACTGTGAGCCCGTTGTGAGGTCACAGCACCACAGAACCCAGAACATGCTGAGCTGGAAGGGACCCCCAAGGACCACCCAGCCCAACCCTCAGCCCTGCACAGCCCCAGCCCCAAGAGTCACCCCCTGTGCCCCAGAGCATCATCCAAACCCTCCTGCAGCTCTGGCAGCCTCGGGGCCGTGCCCACTGCCCTGGGGATCCTGGGCAGTGCCCACCACCCTCTGGGGGAAGGAGAACCTTTCCCTGAGATCCAAACAGCCCCACTGGTTGTTCCCTGTGTGTGCTGTTGGAAAACTGTCTTTCCTCAGTAAGGGGCCTTTTTCCTTTCCTCTATTTCCACATTTCCCTGACTGAACCTTTCCACACTTTCCCTGCACATCCTTTCTCCATCCCATGGCTGTGGTTTCCTGCTTTTCCTTACCCGTCTTTACCTTTCCATGGTTTTCCTATTATGACTTTACCTGGAACAATTAATTTTTTATTATTTTCAGCTCTTCCTCTCCACTTTTCCTTGTGCTTTCCGTAACAGATGAGTTTTTAGATTTAGGTCAAGAAGAGGCCACTGGGGAAAGAAAAGAACTGGGTGGGAGATATCAAGACAGGAGAGGTGGAGCAGTGAAAGAGAAAGGAGAAGCAGGAAAGAGCCTCCCAATCCAGCTCGTGGTTGTGGGGTGAGCAACCAAATGAGTTTGCCACCGTGCCTGTGGGCAGCCCCACAGGGAAGGTGACACCAAGTGTGTGCCCAGCTCTGCACAAGAGCCTTGGCTGGAAAGGGTCTCACCCCACAACTGCAGCCCCCGTGGGCTGTGCCAGGGAGACTTGGAGACATGGGCTTCTCACAGAGGTGCTGAAGGACACCCGGCCAAAGTCTCCTTGAGCTACAGGTCAGTGCCAAGTGTTGGGTCCAGCACGGGGCACTGAGAGGAGACACAACAGGGAACTGGGGGAATTCTCCAGCCTGGGCTTGACAGGGTGTGAAATCAGATGGTTCAGATGGGTCCTTCCAGGCTCTCAGCCTCTCATGTGTCACTGCAGGGGAAGGTGTCTGGTAGGAGAAATTTGGGAGGTGATGGAGTAAACTGGCAGAGAAGGCCCTTGAAGAGAGGGGTGGGTGTTGTAAGGGAATGGCTGGACAGTCCAATCCTGCCCCAGGAGGATTTGTTCCTTCTCAGAGTGCTCTGTGATGGGAAAAGCCTCAGGGAAAAAGGGTTAAGCAAATACAAAGGCCTTGTGTCCTAAACACAGAGAGGGAACATCCTTCTTTGCTGCCACAACTCTCAGGCAGGGAAGGGGAAGCTCAGCCAGGCCTGAAGTGCAGCTGCAGGTGCTTCACACACACCTTGCCTTGAGATGCTGCTGCTTGGACTTGGCTGTGAGCCATTCCCTTGGGAAAAGGGGAGCCAAAGGGACCTGTTGTCCCTTTGCACCTTCTGCCTTTCTCCTCAACTTCACCTTGACTTGCCCTTGCAATCTTATGTCATTCTGAGGGAGGAGCTCCATGTGGGACAACTAGAGAGGTTTTGGAGCCACGACTCATGGCTTAGGGAGAGGAATGAAGACTGGTGGGAGGGGAGGGGAATGAAGTGCAGCTACTTAAATAAAGACACTGCAGAAGTTTTAGTTCCACAGCTGAAATACTATTTTATTGCTTTCATCCCTAGTGGGGTTAGCACAGGACTTTTTCACTGAGCTCAGATATGGAAAGGGTCAGGAATCCGTGTGAAAATCATTTCAGTCTAACACTGACTTCAATGTCTGGCTGCACAGAAGAGTGTCAGTGTGGGGCTTTTAAAGGACTTTTGTTTTCCTATTTTGAGCCAGAAATAGCACATTTGAAGTGTGCTTTTCACCAGGAGAGCTGGAGCACGTAGTAATCTTTGTGAGAAGAAGGAGTCTCCCATCACACCACGACTCCAGGAGTTGGGCATTTGAGGGAGGTGTCAAGTCCAAGTTGTGACACCAATTGCTGCCTCCTCACTTTGGGGAGGGATCCACTCTCAGACTTAGCCCAGACTCCTCCCAGTGGTGCCCAGTGGCAGCACGAGGAGCAGAGGCCGTGGACTGAAACATAACAAGTTCCACCTCACGACGAGGAAGAGCTTCTCTCCATGGAGGTGGCAGAGCCTGGAACAGCTGCCCAGGGAGGGTGGGAGTCTCCTTCTCTGGAGACATTCCAAGCCCATCTGGACACATTCCTGTGTCACCCGCTCTGGATGACCCTGCTTGGGCAGGGGTGTCACAGGTTTCTGTAGCTGAATTTTAGTAGAAGGGGGTCTACCAGGATGGTTTCTGGTAGAAACTGCCAGAAGATTCCCCTGTCCTGTGGAGCCAAGGACAGCCAGGGCCAGGAGGGACCTCCTGCTGGTGGCCAAAGTGGAGACAATGAAGAATCCCAGTGCCAGCTCTGGGAGAACAGAGTGAAGAATTGAGGAGTGTGGGGCAGTTGGGAATTGCAGCCATGGGAGAACAACACAGAGACCAAGGTGGGAGCAGGAGGAGGAGAAGGAGGGACCCCACGGGAGCAGAGGAGAAGGACTCAAAGCTGTGCCCCCCCTGCAGCCCCTGGAGATCCCTCGGGGGGCACAGACCCCCCTGCAGCCCATGGGGTGACCCCCAGGACAAGAGCAATGGCAGAACCAACACCCCACTGCAAACCCCCATTCCCTGCTCCCTGGAAGTGCTGGGAAGAGGGAGGAGTGGGAGGAGAAAGGTGTGCTTAAGACTCATTTCTTTCTTACTTTTTAGTTCTTCCCTTGTTAGTAATAAATTGAAGTATTTTAGCCCCTCTGAGTTTGTTTTGCCATTATCTTTCAGCTGTTTTTTGTCTTTTCTCCTTTTCCTTTCCCTCTGGGAAAGGGGGGGCCTGGAGGTTTGGGTGGACACCGGGTGAGAACTGCCACAAGGGGGATGGACCGGATAGTCTTCAGGGGACGTCCCAGCCCTAAGGATCCTGGAGTTCTGTTGGCAGCTGTTTGTGGACATCTGGAAAAGAAAGACATTTTTGAGCCTTGGCTGGACGTTTGCCCCCCTGGGTGCCCAGTTGCCCGTGCTGGATCTGCCCTCCCAGCTCAGGGTAGTGGAGAGCAGGAGAGTGTGGGCAAGTTGGGACAACTGCTCCCCATCTGATCTTTGTTCCAGGGCTGCTCTCTCTGTGTCACCTTTGAATTTTAGCCAATTAGCCTCTAGAGTGTGATTTAAATACTGTTGCTAATGTTGATGTAGGGTGTGCATGTTTTCATCTTCACAGCTTGCCTGCAGGCTTGGAATAACACTTGTCATGCAGGGAGGAGAAGGAGTAGCAGGTCTGGAGACCTGGCAGTGGAGGGGAGAGCTTTGCTGCCCATTAGAGGTGCCCAGGCCCCCTTAAGATCCTATTTGGTCACCTGAATTGGTCACTCTGTAGCTCTTTCCTCTTGGAATTGGGTGGCAGCCCAGAACATCACCTTTGGTGTGTCTCAATCTGGCCCCAGAAAAGGGAACGAGAAGAAGACATCCCCTGTTGGTCCTGGGCTGGGAAGAGGCCACACGTGACTGGTACCAGGGGTTTCTACAGATCCTTCCACACTGTGCAGCCCTCTGTCAAAAGCTGAAACAAGCCTTGATTCCCAGCACGTGGAAAAACCTTCCATGGCTCAGATGGTTTGGGAGAGGGGACGGTGGTGGAGTTTGTAGCATGAGCAGGAGGAATGACCTGATGGTCCTGTGGGGCTGGTCCTGCAGGAGGCATTCACTGTCTGAGGTTCAGTGCTGCACTGCCTGGACAGGGGTGGGAATCCTGAGCCCTCTTTGGCACCTCAGTCCCACCCCAGCAACGTGGAGACACCTTGGAGGCACCTTGGATGGGGTGGGGGCCCTGCAGAGCCCGATCTGCAGGAGGTGCCCAGATGGGGACAGTGTGAATGTGGTTCAGGTCCAGGGCTGCTCAGAGGTGCCTCTGGAGGTGGATTTGGACTCTGAAATGTCTGTCTGTGGTTCCTTGCCCACCTGTGCCCTTCTCTGCTGCATGGGCTCCTCTTTGAACCTTCTCCAGCTGCACAGGACCCTGGTTGGGTTGTGGACCTAAAGGAGTTGGGTGATCTGAGCCTCCAGACACTTCTCCACTCCAAGATGTTGAAATCTGCCTCTCCAAAGGGCCTCACCATTCATCTGGGAAACTTTCTGGGTGGAAGGGTTTTCACCTGCCCTGTGAAGCTGGGACTTTGTTGGGATTCAAGCATGGAGAGCTGCTGCTCCCCGGGTGGGGGAGGCACAGACTGGGCAGCCAGGGACAGGGGTGGTTGACTGCTCCCCAGGGATCACAGGGTCACTGGTGATCACAGGGAGGTGGGTAGGGAGACTTCCTCCTCAGAGCTTTTTCTCCTAGGATATGTCAAAGGCAAAGCTTTCTTGGATCACATTCCACGGTGCACAGAATTATGGAAGCACTAAGGTTGGAAAAGACCTCCAAGACCATCAAGTCCAACGTTTGACCGAATCTCACCGTGACCACTGACCCACATCATGAAGGGCCACATCTGCTTATCTTTTGAACACTTCCATGGATGGTGACTCCACCCCTGCCCTGGGGAGCTGTGCCAGTGTTTGACCACTCTTTCAGTGAAGGAACTTTTCCTGATATCCAGCCTGAACCTCCCCAGTTCCTGCCTATCACCACCCATTAGGTCCATCAGCATTTCCATAACCTTCTGCATTTAACTTCACCTTGGACAAAAAGGCTATTCAGAGCCTGGTTGGTCCAAGTGGATCAGAACAGCCTCTCCTCAGCCTCACAGATCCATCAGCTGGTCTGAGCTCCACTTCCCTCGTGTCTGTTGCTCTAGAGACAGAAGAAGGATGTGGTGCTGGAAGCAGAGGGATGTGGTGCTGGGAGGAGAAGGTTGGTGGTGGTGCAGGGGAAGGTTTGGTGGGGTTGCAGGAGAAGGTTGGTGAGGCTGCAGGAGAAGGTTGGTGGTGCTGCAGCACAGGTACTTTGTTGCTCTGAGTCGGAGGCTGTTCTGAAGCTGATAAGAGTTCAAAGCCATGTTCTGCTGCTGGGTGCAATCAGGCAGGAATGGAGAACAGTCAGCACTGTCTCCTTCTGGTGACCTACCTGTGACACTGATCTAGAAAAATTATCTGGTATTTAAAGTCGTTCTTTAGCAAGTGCTGGTGTTTCAAGGAAATGTGTTATGGTTTATTGTCATTGTAGCTCTTGTCCTGCACTGGGACTGTCAATGATTAACTCTGTTTGCTTCGCTGGAGTTGGATGCATTTTTTTACCTACATTTATTCTTTGGAAAGCCAGGAACCTTCTCAGAGTGGAGCCACCTGCTCCTGCTCACAGGGACTTGGGTGGGCCCCCTAACTCCAGTAAATGAGCCTGGGCTGCTGGGCTTGAGCAGAAGTTCTCCCTTTGAGCATCACCTGCAGTACCACCCCCAGCGTGTGCCCCAGGCTGAGCTACTCCTGCTTCCAGAATGGAAAAGCACTTTAATTTCACTTTAAAAGTTTCAAATGTGTTTAATGAGTCTTTTTTTTCTTCTCTCTTAGTCCTGTGCCATCACTGGGCAAGGAGCCATCAGAGCTGGTTCCCTAGAACAGGTAAAAATGGAGTAACTTCTACAGGAGCAGCTAATCAGAGGCTTCTGTTCACAGGACAGGGAAAGTGTTCCTGGTGGACCTCAGTTCTGCTCCAAATCCACAAGGAATCCTGCTCTTACACCAGGAACACCAAACTGGCCCTGGAAGGCAGGGGGTGGGTGGTGGGGGGAGATTGCAAGGACGTGAGACATTCATTCCCATCATGTTGGTTTGTGAGATCCAATCCCTTCCCAAAGTCAGGACGGGCTTGTGGCAGTTGTGGAATTAAGAGCAAAATGCCAAGATTCCAGGTAATCCTTTTGGATATTGAGGGAGCACTTTGGTTATATATTATTTTATCTGGCCAACTACCTGAAAAGTGGTGGACTCTGAGGCTTCAGGAGCAGCCCAGGCAGAGCTGAGGTCACTGCAGGTGGGCAGTGAAAACAGCTGTCGTTTTAGAGCAGACCCACTGGAGGGGCAAGGTTTGTCCAGAGGAGGGATTCGAGCCTGGCTTTGGAAAAAGGAGTTTTCTCTTGGCTAATCCCAGACCTGAGGAGTTGACTTGGTGCCCTGAGCAGGTCCTGGAACACAAGGTGTTTTACAGAAGAGCTTTTTGCCCTGGGTGACAGAACTCACTGGCCTTCTGGGCTTGGTTTGCTGTCCTGGAGAGGGTGGAATTCCCAAACCCTCCTGGAGGCAACGGGGCTTCTTCCTTTTCCTGTGGTAACACAGGTTCTCGTCCAACCTGGGGCTGCAGGGTTGACCTGGGACTACACTGCTCTCTGTGGGTTATGGATTCTGTTCCACCTTCTCTGAAACACCCTAGATGAGATTGGGGTTTGGCCAAAGGTGGGACAGAGACCCTCCAGCACCTCCTCCCACACCCCTGGGTTGAGGTAAGAAAACTGTTCTAAGATGAAATGGGCAGGTCCACAGCTTTCCTTCACTTGTTCTGAAATACAAGGAGACACATCAGTTTCTGGAATCATCTCATACCTAGTTTTTGGGATCATCTCTCCCCCAAGCTGTTGGAGAGGCCTCAGGATCCAGAATCTGGCTCTTAGTCTTCCTCCTCCCATCTGGCTCAGGCAGCCAGCTGTGCTGAGCACCGACACCCACCCAGCAGCACTCCTTGGGGTGCTCTGACTCGGGAAATGTTGATTTAACCCTCTCAGGAATGAGCATTACTCAGGGCAGTGCCCTTTGAAGTGGTTACCAGCCCAGGAGCACTAAGTGCTGGGTGTGGTGTCCTTGTTTCCTGGGGACAGAAGCTTTAACAAGGGGAGTTTCCCCTGGTGCACTGGGCAGGTGTGAGGCAGATGCTGCTTTGGGGAAGCCAAGTGAGATGCAAAGTTTGGAGAACATGGCAAAACACAGCCTTCTGTTCTGTGGCACAAAGCTTGAGGGACCAACCCCTGCAACTGAGCAGGAGAAAACGTGGTTGAGAGATTGGAGAAGTGTCCTGGTGCTGTTCGGTCCTGAATTACAGAACCACAGAACATGCTGAGTTGGAAGGGACCTCCAAGGGCCATCCAGCCCAACCCTCAGCCCTGCACAGCCCCATCCCCAGGAGTCACCCCCTGTGCCCCAGAGCATCATCCAAACCCTCCTGCAGCTCTGGCAGCCTCGGGGCCGTGCCCACTGCCCTGGGGAGCCTGGGCAGTGCCCACCACCCTCTGGGGGAAGGACCTTTGGGAGATCCAACCTTTGGGAGGTCCCACCTAACCCCGCCCTGACACATCTCCAAGCCATTCCCTGGGTCCTGTCCTTGGTCCCCACAGAGCAAAGATCAGTAGATTGAGGGGTTGTGCCTAAAGACATGCAATTCCATGGCTCAGGGTTGGCACTGAAAGCACAGCCACTTTCCTGGTTCTTCACACTCAACTTTGGCCCAGCAGCACCGAGTTTGGCAATGCAGCTGCCACCAGAGGCTCATCCCTGGTGCAAAATGCCCTGCTGGAGAAGTGAGGATAGATGAGTGCTGGAGAAGATGCTCTCAGCCCGTTCTGGAGGGGGTGCTTACTCATGTTCCCCAGTGCAGAGATGGTCCCTGGCATTGGTGTTGGCAGCAGAGCAGGAACACCTTCCCTCTTGGCACTGCTTATGTCAGGAGCCAGGTATGCCACGAGGTGTGACTCACGGGGCTGTCTGAGCAGAGCTGCTGGAGCAGTGCCAGGACAGTGACTTACTCGTGCCATGAGAACAGAGGAATCCCAGGAGACACCCCTCCAGCAGGCCCTCCTTGGTGGCTGATCCTCCTGAAGCCCCTCTTGCTCTGGGGGACTCCTCTTTCCTCCTGCTCCTCACTCCTCTTTGTCAAATGATGTGAAAACCCCTCCAAAGCTCATCAGTTGTGCCACTGGGACCCTCCAACAGTCAGGCTGGGTCTTTCCTGGGGGCCATCCCAAACCTGGTCTTTTCTCTAGGGCTCCTCCTCTCCCCTTGTTTTCTTTGCTCCCTTTCCATTCTCCTGCTCTCCTACTAAGGGAAACTTCAACCCAGAAGTCTCTGCAGTTGAGGGAGGCTGGATCCAGGTGATTCTCCATGTGTACAACCTCTTGCTGTATCCTCTGGTGGACACCACAGTGCTCAGCTTTCATCCTTCTCCACTCAACCTGCTCCTTCCCTGCCCTGTGCTGGGGAGTCTCTACTCAATAAAGCACCTCAAATCTTCTTTCATGGACTACTTTTTCTGATTTGGGCTCACCTTTTAGTGCTCCATTCCATCCAAGGTAGGTCTCTACCCAAGAGGCAAATCTGTCCCATCTGTGGGCTCATGGTGCCTCTGCTTATGCTTTGGCCCACCATGTCAAAAGGAGCCTGATCTTCTCCTAAATGCTGAAAACTCAGAATGGGATCAACACCATATTTTCACTACAGTTTTCATCCCATGGTACTTCACAAACCTTAACCCTACAAACAAGGAGGTTGTGGTGGGATGTGGGTTGACCTCTTCTCAGGTTGGTGGTGACAGGGCAAAGGGAAACCACCTCGAGTTGCACCAGGGGAGGTTTCCAGGTTGCATATTAAGAAAAATGTCTCCAGTGAAAATGTGTTTAAGCTCTGGCACAGCTGCCCAGGACAGAGGTGGAGCCACCACCCCTGGAAGTGTTCAAAAAGTGAGTGGACACGGCACTTTGTGATGTGGTTCAGTGGACACGGTGGCATTTGGCCAAAGGCTGAACTTGATCTTTGGAGTCTTTCCCAGTCTCGATGATGCTGTGGTTGCAGTGCTGCTGCCTCACACAGGGCCACCAGCCAGGGAGCAGCACTGGGTCCTGCTGCTGGGTCCCTTCTGAGGGCTCCTGTGTGCAGACCTCACCTCACACACCTGAGCCCAGGGTGGAGGAGCTGCTGGGGCACCTCTGGCTTGACATGAAGGTGATGCTGCAGGTGAGAAACCTCAGCTCCAGAGGGAGCTCCAACCTCCACCTGTGGAGATGAGAGAGACAAACACCCATGGTCCTTCCCAGCACCCGCACCCTGGAGAAGGGGCAGCCAGTGGTCCTCCCTCCGGGTCATCCTCTTGGGTGGTATCACAACATGAGGAAGTCCCAGTCCCACTCTCAGTTCCCATCTCTGTCCTAGTCCCACTCTCAGTCCCAATCCCAATCCCAATCCCAATCCCAATCCCAATCCCAGCCTGTCTCAGCCCCCTCCCAGTCCCCATCCTAGTCCTAATCCCAGTCCCAGTCCAAATCCCAATCCCAGTCTTAGTCCCACACCCACTCCCAGTCTCAATCCCTGTCCTAATCCCAGTTTCAGTCTTAGTCCCACACCGACTCCAACTCCCAGTCCCAGTCCAAACCCCAATCCCAGTCTTAGTCCCACACCCACTCCCAGTCTCACTTCCACTCTCAGTTCAAATCCAAATCCCAATTCCAGTCCTACTCCCAGTCCCAGTGCAACTCCCAGTCCCAGTGCAACTCCCAGTCCCACTCCCAGTTCCCCCCTGCTCTCTTCCAGTGAGTCTGTGGCAAAGATGTGTAAACACCTTCCAGGCATTTCTGCTCCCAGGGCCAACCTGTGCTCCTCAGTTCCTGGTCTCCCAGGATCCCAGGTGGGTCACCTGGAAGGGCCCTCTGAGGGTCAGCTGGTCCCACCTCCCTGCTCAGGCAGGGCTGTCCTGGAGCAACAGGGGAGGAGACCCCACACCCTCCCTGGGCAGCCCTTCCACTGCTCAGTCCCCACACAGTGAAGAAGTTCCTCCTCCTGCTCAGGTGGGATCTCCAACATCTTCTGTGAGAGGAAGGGCTGAAGAGTTGGGCCAGAATAGTGTGACCCCAGGAGAGATTTTGATCTACTCATTCCAGGCTTGATTTTCCTTGTGATCCTCAGAAGAAGGGTTGAACTCAGAAGAAAGTCCATGCTAAAAGTGCAGGCTGGGAGCAGAAGGCATCACTCACCAGTCCTTGGGCAGGGGGACACAACGTAGGGTGGAGGTGGTTTATAAAGCAGGTTAAATGTAGAATCACAGACTCAGAGAATGGCTTGGGTTGGAAGGGACCTTAAAGCCCATCTGATCCCACCCCATGCCACGGGCAGGAACACCTCCCACCAGCCCAGGTTGCTCCAAGCCCCATCCAACCTGGCCTTGGACATGTCCAGGGCTGGGGTGGCTTCAAGGAGTGCCCACAAAGCACAGCACGAGCTTCATCTTCCCCAGAGGTGAACTGGGCAATGCCCAAATCTCTTGAATTTTACCTGCAGGAGCAGGGCTGAGTTTTGCCCTGCCAGGCAGAAGGCAGGAGCGCTGCCTGCACTGCAGAGACACCAACAACACCCCAAAGTTCAACCCACCCATGGCACCCTCGGGCTGGGGAGGGAGGAAAGGTCAGGCACGCGGAGCAGAACATCTCACACGAACACTTGGAAAGCTTCCTGAGCCAGGAGACAGCTGAATGACCTCAGAACAAGGAGTGTTGGCTCTCCTTATAAGGAGAGAAAGTCTGGAGTTAAAAAAAAATAAAAAAAGAAAAGAAGAAGTAAAAACTTGGTAAATAATTGTTTTCCTCTTGATCAATTTGTTGGGAGTTTAAAGAAAGCTGAAGTCGCTGGTTTGGACTGAAGCAAAAGTTTAGTTTCAAACAAATTGAATGGATAAAAATCACAATTATTTGGACCATTCCAAAGCAGATTTATTCTCCTGTAATTTATGCACTAGTTTGTCCTAAAAAAAGAACTTTGAAAGTGGAGTAATTAAAGTTTTTTTGGGTTGGTTTTCTTTTCTTTTCTTTTCTTTTCTTTTCTTTTCTTTCATTTTTTTGAGACCTCTTTCTTCTTATTTCTGTGGAAACAATTTTGGAGGTAGGGATGAAGTCACAGCTGCCTCTCCCAAAGCCAGGTCATGTCCACCTGATGATGCAATGGGAAGTCTTGACACACTGTGGCAGTTTTCACCGGGGGTCGACCCAAACCTCCAGGCCCCCCCCTTTCCCAGAGGGCAAAAACAAGGCAAAAAACAGCTGAGAGAGAATGGCAAAACAAACTCAGAGTGGCTAAAATACTTCAATTTATTACTAACAAG
>VXAU01003086.1:67300-87069 GCA_013399695.1 Formicarius rufipectus
CTGCAGGAGGGTTTGGATGATGCTCTGGGGCACAGGGGATTGTTGGGGTGTCTGTGCAGGGCTGAGGGTTGGACTGGATGGTCCTTGTGGGTCCCTTCCAGCTCAGGAGATTCTGTGGTTCTCTGATGGTTTGGGAAGGGGGGATGAGGGGACAGAAACACTCTTTGGAAGAGCAACAGCCCATGGACTTGTTCAAAACCCAAAAAAAGCTAAAGACAGGTTTGAATAATGTGTTGGCATGGAAAGAAAAGACAAATAACAGAGGCAGGGTCAGGGAACCAGTTTGGAGGAGCGCAAGCTAATGGGGAGTTTGGGAATGGCTGAGTAGCCAATAGAAGGGAAAATCTGCCTTAGACACAAAGGGAAAAATTCCTGTCACAGAAGAACCTTGGAGAGGGGATCCTCAGAGCACCCAGGTGTGGGAGTTAGAACAGAGTTCTAAGGAGCTGGTCCATGGAAATCCCTGAAACCAGTTGTCTTCAAACAGAAATGGAGGATTTTTGAGGTCCAAGAGGACTGAAAAGTGACAAACACAAAAAGAAAACCTGGAAAAGCACAGAAGGAACATCTTGAGAGCTGCTCATGAGGATAATGAAACTTGGGCAGCAGAAGAATTGCAAGACCAAATTATTAAATAATCAGTTTAAAGGTGCCAAGGGGATAATAAAATGATAAAGAAACATGGACATGAATTTATGAGGAATGAATCTTGTCTAACTAATTTAATGTATTTCTTCCCTGTAGTGGCTCTGGGAAAAGCAATAAGTGAAATGAATCCTTGGTAAAGCCTTTGAGAGTTTTCTCTGCCAGGAACAGAAGCTTGATGACCATTGTCCAGCTCACGGGTCTTGTGTGAAGAAGGCAGTGGTGGGCTGGTTTTCATCTCCCCTTGGGTAAGAAAAATAAAATCTGCTGAATTTCAATAAAGAAGATTTAGATTAGAGGCCAAGATAAAACATCCTTGCTGAAAATGACATGGAGTACCAGGAGAGGCCACACAGGGAAGCTCTGGAGCCTCCCCTGTAGGAAACTGAGGCAGCTTCTAATGGTCAGGTCTTGGAATTTCTCAGGGGAATTCCAAGGTGGGACTCCTCAGCATCCCTTCCCCTTTCCAATGCCAGGGTGCCCTCTGGTAAGGACGGGCAGGTGGCATTTCAGGAGTGCTCCGCTTTGGACCTCCCTGTTTCTCTGAGCTGGCAGTGGCTCTGGCACAGCTGGAACACCCACCTGGTGTGTGTGTTGTTCAAAGACAGGTCAGACACTTCTCCTTGTGGTGACAAGTGTTTGTTGCCCTCCTCCCTCCGCTCCTGGTTCCTCTGCTGTGCTCCCTGACCTGCTGCTGCTGGTCTGGTAAGGGGGGACTGGTGAGGCTTCAGGGTGGGACAGAGGGCTGGAGGTGACATGTCACATACACCTGGAAAGGAACATTGTCCTGGTCTCTTCCATGGGCACAATGGAACGTCGGGAGCCAACCACATTTTGGGAATTCATTTTGGGAATCACCTCTGCCAGGTAGTCGTGCCCACACAGGCACATCCCCCAGTGCCACAGGTGAGTTCAGGGGTCCTACCTGCATTCAGAACATCTTAAAGGTGGATGCAGCAGTTCCTTGGCCAGTCCAACCATTGCCAGTGGTGCTCCATGAGCTCCTGCTAACGCTGTGCCAGGAAGGACTAAGCATGGCCCTGAACTTCCCTGCGCTGAGCTGTGCAGAGACAGGACAAGGAGCGGTGCCCCAGGAGCTCTGCAGTGGCTCTGTGGCTTGGCCAGGTTTCCATGCCAGTGCCACATCCTCTATGCCCAGCAGTGCCCATGAGGACAGTTGGCAAACCCCAGCAGGGCTCTGTAGGAGATCAACCTCCTGTGCCCCAACTCAGAGCTCTGCCTGTGGTGGAGCTACTTTGGAGCAGCTGTCCCTGTCCAGGGGAGCTGCTGGTCAGAGCAACTGAGGGGACCAGCTCTCTCAGCTCTGTGGAACTTGTCCTGGGTTACCCCTACAGGGAGCCTGAGCCTTTGGAAAGACTCCCAGGGAGGCTGTTCAGGTCCCAGAGAACCTGGCAGTGTGTGCTCAGCTCCCCCCTCCCTCATCCACCACCAAACTGTCCAAACGAGCCAAAAATTTCCTTTCCAAGCCACGGGGAGGGCGAGGATGTGCCCCAGCCCAGCCCTCAGCGTAGGACTCACATTTGAAGGTCACCTACTCATGTCTTTATGGATGAGCTTTGCGGACATCTGGCCAAAGCCTTCAGCCGTGGTGTGGCTGGCACAGGAATTGCCATCCACGCTGCTCCTACTGCATCCCCACCTCTGGAAAGCTCTCCCAGGGAATGCCCAGACATGGACTGGATGCTGGAACTCAACAAAAATCCTGCCACCTGCCTCCTGTGGGAGGAGAGCAGGAAACAGGCCATTGAAACAGTGTGTTTTTAGATGTGAGATGGATAGTGTCAAGCTAAGCTGTTCATATAAAAATTCTTCTGGGATCTGGATGAAATATTCCCACTGCCTCATCTGGCAGGGGTTGTAGGTGCTCCCTTTGCTTGTCACACCCACCACCAGCTCTCACCACCACTCACTGCCCTGTTTAGTGGAGCTCAGTTGCCATGTGCTGCATGTTTGCCACCCCCCCATGGCAGCACTGGGGTTTCAGGGCAGCCACCCCAGCTGGGCCCAGGGCAAGTGGTGGGGCAGGACATGCTCCCCCTGCCTGGGACACCTCCCTGTCTCCAGTACTTGTTCCTCTGCCCTGAAGCAGAGCCTGAAGGCTGCAGGCTGTGTGTGCTCTGGGCTCTGCTGCTCTGCCAGCCTGGGCCTTGCTCCTCTGCTTTCTCCAGGTTTTTGTTTTAGCTAAATAGAGTCTGTTTTCCTTCCACAAATGCCAACCTTTGTATTCCACACCAAGGATGTGCCCCCAGCCCAGCCCTCACTGCTGGACTCACATTTAAAGGTCACCTGGTCATGTCCTTCTGGATGAGCTTTGCAGACATCTACACAAGCTTTTCAGGCATCTGGATGAGTTTTGCAGACAACTGGATAAGCTTTGCAGACATCTAGACAAGCTTTGCAGACATCTGGACGAGCTTTGAAGACATCTGGACGAGCTCTACAGACATCTGGACAAGCTTTGCAGACATCTAGACAAGCTTTGCAGACATCTGGATGAGCTTTGCAGACATCTGGACAAGGCCAGAGCAGACCCAAGTCCCGTGGACAGCATGGTCTGTTGAACATGCCCACTGAGGCTCTGTGGCTGTGCTGCTCCATGTCCTGCCCTGCCCCAGCAGGACCCGGGTCACTGTTTGCTCAGGGAGACGCTGATTTCTCGTGATTGTCCTCCAAAATCCTGGTGCTGCCTGTGGGCAGCCCCAGCTGGCACTGCCAGGAGGAGCTGCCCCACAGAGCTGCCAGTGTCTCCCTGAGCCTGTCAATAAAGCCAAGCTTTTCTTCTGAAGGACTCTAAGAAGATCCCACTTAACTCCTGCCTTATCCATGTCTCACCTTCCTCTAGTCACCTTCTTTTAGATATATATTTTTTATCCTGCAAGGCTGTGAGGCTGAATTATTTTAAGTTCTTTGAAATTACTACAGGGGTGCCAAGCAAGGAGCAGGGAAGGGTTTCACTTGGGTTTCTGTGCTGAAATATTTTCATTCCACGTCTTTCCACTCTGCCAATAACACCAATTTCTGGCCTCTTCCTGGAAAGCCTCCACAATTATATAGCATTTTGCATGAATATTTTAGAAAAGGCTGTTTAAGGCCCATCTTGCACCCAGGACACAGGACATGTGGCCTTTGGCTGAAATTCCACCAGCAGAGTCTGAGAAGATCCCCTGAACTCAGGCTTTGTGTTGAAATGGGGTGTCTTTTAACCCCCAGCTCAGGCCTGGGGGCACAACCAGCTCCATCCCAGCTCCAGGTCCAGCTCCTCCCTGCTCTGGAGGGGGTAAAGCAGCATCTCCAGGTGAGGATGCTCCACTGGAGATGTGCACTTCCCATTGGAGAGCAGGAGGCATCTCTGAAGAGGCAAGAGGCTCCTGAATAAAGGAATCTGATGCTTTTGGCCGTAAGCCCTCCCAGGCACAGAAGCACAGAGTCATCAAGGTTGAAAGAGACCTTTAAGGTCATCCAGTCCAGCCACCCAACCACCCCAGGGCCCCCTAACCCATGTCCCCAGGTGCCACATGCAGACACTTCTCCATCACTTCCAGAGACAGTGACTGCAACACCCTCCAGGCAGTTTATTCCAAGGCCTCACCTCCGTTTCAGTGAATTATTTTTCTAACAGTGATTTTTTTTTTTCTAATATCTTCTCTGAACCTCTCCTGGTGGAACTTAAGGCCATTCCCTCTTGTCCTTTGCTGGCAGAAGAGACCGACCCCACCTCAGCACAATCTCCTTGCAAGGAGCTGTGGAGAGCACTGAGAATCCCCCCGACACTGCAGGGCTGTTCCAGCTCTTTCTATGGACTTTCCTTCCCCTGGAATGGTCTGGGAAGGCAGCAGGGCTGGACTTGCACAGCTGTGCTGCCTGTCCAGGACACCCCACTGGCCACAGGTGTCCTCCTCTCTTCCCTACGTGACATTCCATGTCCCCTTTTCCAGGAGATCTCCGTGTGTACACACCACATCCCTAAGGAATGTCAGGAGCACCAGTTCTTTCCCTGGCTGGCAGGGAGCACAAAGGGTTGTTCCTCAGATCTGCTGGCTACTTGAAAACAGGAAATGTTCCTTCCTCAGGGCTGCTTCCCCCGATCTGAGCCCGTTCCAGAGGAGGATCTGAGCAGGGTTTTGGGCATGGCACACACTGTCTCATTTGCATCTCATTTGCATGAGATCTGCATCCAGCGTGTCCCGAGGTGACAGCAGGGTGAAGATCAGCGGGGTGGGTTTATCTCAGCTGCTGGAAACGCCTGAGACCAACCCCTGCAAACACCAGCACTGGACTGGGTGTTGCTTTTTAAAGTTCCACTGCCACTGAGTGTTCCTCAGTTTGCAGTCTGCACCTTTTTCTGCAGTGAAAAGCAGAAGAACCACTCCTGGGATGTCTTGACTTTCTCTTGCTGTTGGCTTTTGCTCTCCACCACGTCTGCACAAGGGGCTGAGTGTCGTCTCTTTGATCACACGGACGTGTCTGACTCCTGTCATGCAGCAGATTTGGAAAAGCACTTGCAGGGAGAGGGCTGGACTGGCAGCCAGACAAGGGAGGCATTTCATCAACAGGCAAGAGCTTTTCTGGGAGCAGGAGGAGAGGAATCAATGCCTGAAATTTCTTGTTTTCTTAATCACGCTCCTGTTCTATCTTTGCTGGGAGATTTATGAGCCTCCAAATGTTGGACAAAGACCAATAATAGTTGAACATTTTTAGCATCTGAGTGCCTTGCTTTGCCTGGCTTCATAGGGAAAGACAAGTCCAGACAAGGTGGTCCTACAGCAAATGGTTTATTGGGACAGGGTTCTGGCCTGCAGCCACGGCACCTTGGGCAGTGATCTTATCAGACCTCCTGAACAGAGCAGGGTTGGGCCTGTTTGTTGCTCCATGGAGGACCTCCGAGGAGAGCCTGGGTGTTGCAAGACCCTGGTGTCAATTGTTCCTGCAGAGGAACGAGCCCCAGTGCAGGCTCAGGGAGGTGCAGAGCAGGAGGAGCAGCCCAAAGCACATCTGTGTGCTCAGAGGTGGTCACAGCTGGGGTGGAATTGGCTGTTCCAGGGAGTCTGAGCAGCTGAATCCTGTGGTTTTCTTTGGGAATCCCAGTCCAACGCTATCTTGGAAGAGTTCAGCTGATTTGGCCAAGATACCAGCAAGGGTTTGCTTGTCTCTTCTTTGAGCCAGCTTTGATATGTGGGTTGAACTTTACCTTGACCTCCAGCTCTCTGGAAGAGCTCTCATTCCATTTGCCAGGGAGTGCTGCCTTCCCTGGCAGGTTCAGTGTGACATGACTGGACCTTTGGGCTTGGCTGAGGTGCCAAATCAGAGAGTTCCTGTGACCTTTGAGACACCTGAGGGTGTCTGAGACATCTGCACAGGGTGATAGATAGGGTGGGTCTACAGAAGATGAATTCTCTTCTCAGCTGGCAGCTGGTGGGTGGGTGGGCTGCCCTGACACTCCTGAGAGGGGCTGGATTCCCATGTGTAGGTCTCTGCACTGAACTGCCCATGTCTGTGGGTTTTAGGGCCAGGGTGGACTCAACTTGTCTTCAGGATGAGACTCAACTCTTAGTTAAGGCAAATAAATGTGGGTGTCCACATCTGAGATGCTCAGCCCGTGGAGAGCTGGTCAGTCACTCAGCTGAGATGTCACAAATTCAGCCTCCAAGTGAGGTGTTGGGTCCCTCTTCAGGCCCCACTGGCCAAGGGCTCAGCTCATTTCCTCACACTGAAGCAGCCAGAGACCTTTCAGATGGCCTGTCCAGCCCAGCCTCCAGCTCCCACTGCAGCAAATCAGTTTTCCAGGGCTTCTATGACATATATGCTCCTTGTGAACCCCTGAAAGACCTCAAGTTGCCCCAAATTGCAGTTGGTGTCTCTGTAGAGGAAAGCAAAGGACACTCCACGTGTCCATCTCCTTTAATGCAAGCCCAGAGCTGCAGTCACAGGGATGCCCTGGGTTGCAGGTGTCTCAAAGCACACACACCCCCCTTTCTGGCCTCTGAATGGTCCACAAGAGACACTCTGCTGGGGAACACTGCATTGGATTTTATCATTTTTGAGGAAAGAGCTTTTATGATTTTGGTGTTACAAGAGGCTCTTCCATCACTGCACCAAAAGCTGTTTCCATCACTGCCTCTGGATGGACCAGCTCTTGGACAACCCAGAAGGAAGTGCAGCTCCTTAGAATGATGTCTAATGGAAATAACCCCGGAAGAAATGCTGGGATTGCTTTTTCTTCCCTCTTTTCCCTGTTTGGAATGCCTGGATTTGGGGGAGGGCTGTTCTTACCCTGCACACTCAGAGGTTTCCCTGTGTGGCCTCAGGTGAGATGTTGGACAAGTGACAGTCACTGAGCTTTGCTGGGGATTGTCCAGCTCGTTACAGGAAAGACTCTGTGGTTGGTTCTCTCTGCCCCTTCCCTGAGGAGACTCTTGCATGTTCTGTTTGCTCTCATTTGATGTGGAATTCTGCCTGATTATTCCTGATGGAGTGGTGTTTAATTACCGGCATCATAATTTGGTTTTGGGCATCGTGACAGTTTTCTACTTGTGTTTTTGAGTCTGTCAAAAAGCCTTTTTCACACCAAGAACTGATTCTGCCAGCAGAGTATGGCCAGGCACAGGGTGGCATTGCTGAGGTGTCTGTGCAGGGCCAGGACTTGGACTGGATGATCCTTGGGGGTCCCTTCCAGCTCCAGACATTCTATGATTCTATGATTGTATCCAAGGACATCTTTCAGGATACAACTCTTGTTGCTTTTTGAGTTCTCTCTTTGCATAAAGACAATTAGACAAACACTTTCCCAACCCCTGGAAACAGCTTTTGCAAATGCCTAAAGCTGCTCAGATCCCACCATGCCAATTGTCTTGGGTGACTTTCTCTCCTTCTCCTTGCATTGATCCCTCCAAAAAGAGGGGTTGATGAGGCCACTGATTTAACTTGATCTCTCCTCAACAACATCAGGGCCCAAGAGCCTGGAAATATGAGACCAAATGAGTTCATTTTTTGTGAAATCTGAGCTGTGGGCACTGTTGCTCGAGCCCCTTCCATCAGGCCTGAGGTAACTGAGAGTCACTGAGGTAACACTAAACATCAAAGACAGGTAAGAAATATCATCTGGAAGTTCAGCAGGAGAGACAGCAAGAGATCCTGGGCTGAGAGGGAATTCTTCATGTCTTTATAGCAAGACAGATACGAGCAGCTCTTGTGTTGTCCGTAAAATAACCCTTTATCAAGAAGATGTAGCTGGAACCATCATCCTGGAAGATGGGGCTCTGCTGGGCAGACACGTGTCCTGCAGCCTGTGTGTGCTGAAGGGCCACTCATCTGATCTGTTCAAGGTCACAGGAAAGCTCAGAACATCTCATGGTGAAGGAGAGGGCCTTGGGGAAAGCAGTGGGATGATCTTCATGGGAGTCTCAGCAGAGTCTGGAGGTGTGGCCTCTGTGGCCACTTCCCTTTCTTCAGCCCTTTCTTGACCCAAAGAGTTTTGGGGGTTGCAAAAATCCTCCCCCAAGAGTGAGTGCTGGGGACTTCTAAGTTCCTGGGAAGTTCTAGTCACCAAAGAATGGTGTCCTCACTGGAGGCACCACCTGCCTTTCAGCATCTCCATGGCTCTTTTATCCAGGTTTCAGCCACTTTGCTGTCCTCTTGGACCTCAAGCTCCTCCATCACTGCTTGGAGAGAGTTGGTTTGCTGCTGCCCACAGCTGTCCTGTCCCATCTTGCTCAGGTATCCCATGGAGGATTAGATTTTAATAAGACAACTAATGAACAGGAGAACACAACTTGTGAGTGGGTTTGGGTTTTATTCCTTTAACCATCTTAAGAACTTGGCATTTCCCAGAGATGAAAACACTGTTTGGAATCCTTTGAGCTTTGTTCTTTGACTCATTCCTGGGTTTTTTTGGGCTGGAAAAGGAGTCCCCCACTGTGGTCCCAGGAGCTGTTGGGTCCTTGTGGAGCAGGTACAGGAAGGTGTTGACTGTGAGCACAGAAGGAACCACTGATGGACACTGAGCTGTGACAGTGCCACAGGAAGGTGTGTCAGAGCTGGCCAGGAATGGCTGATTTGGGCCCCCTGAGAAAGTCCTGCATCCTTTGAGCAGGGGTGCAGAGGGAGGTGGTGCACTGTGTGTCCCAGGAGAGCTGTTCAGGGCAGAGGAACCTTCCCATTCTTATCAGGGATTAGGATGAGGAAATTCCATATCCCCCAGCTGAGGAGTGCTCTCCCACCCAGACCCTGCTCTGCTCTGGTCTCACAGAGAGGGGCTCACAGACTGGTTTGGGGTGGGTGCCACCTTAAAGACCACCTTGTTCCACCTCCTTCAGGTTGGAGGGTTTCTGTGGGATCACAGGACTGGGGAGGTGGATATTCTACAGCTGTGGTTGGAGTTTGCTGGTCTGGCTTGTCCTGAGTCTCAAATCCACAGGGCCTGACTGAGCAGGGTGGGGGTGAGGCTGGCATGTGGCTAGAGAGACCCTCAGCAAAAGGCCTGGTAGGGAAGGACTGACCCAGGTCTTGGCACCAGGCTCTATGAAGTCATAGAGCACCCTGAGCTGGAAGGCTCCCACAAGGCGCATCAAAATCCACCTCCTTCCTCCAGGTCTCGTCCTTCCCAAGGGTCTGGCTGCTCCAGCTCCAGGTGATGGCCCTGCTGGTGTCCCTGCCATTAGGGATGGAGGGGGAAGGTGCCCACTGTGGGTGGAGCAGCTCTCCACCCTTTGGAGGTGGTGTCCCACTGTCCCAGCTGAGCCATCAGGGTGAGCATCCACAACTCTTGCTCTTTGTTCTTCCTGCAGTCTTCCATCCCCTTTCACCTGAAGAAGGTGGATAACAAGACAGGGATGTCTCCCAAGAGACAGAGAAATTGAGGAGCTGGGGCCAAAGCATGAAGCTCAGTATCAGGGATATCCTGGAATCCTCCCCTTTTTATTCCATTTCTTGTGGGACACTCAATGTACAAAGACTAAAAATGCTGCCAGGCTTTTTTTTGAACTTTCCTTTTTCCAAGGCTTTGAACTACCCAGCCAGGAGAGAGGAGTGTGGGAAAAGAGGTGATAATTAGTGGAGGCAGGCAGGGCCAGAGCTGAATGGATGGATGAATTTGCGGGCTGCAGAAAGCAAACAAAACATTAGGGAATTGCAGCTTCTCAAGATCAAAAATATGCTGATAGGAACGTTGGTCCCGACTTCTAAAAAGCCACGGTTAGGAAATGAATGAATTACTGGAGGTTTAACTGGGTCAGTGGGGGGAAGCGGGTCTGATAAGGAGCTCCTCACCCAGCAGTGTTTGGGTGCATCTGTTTATTTTCAGCAGCAGCACAGATAAGAGAACTCCAGGCTGTGTTTGTGAAGCAGATACAAAATGTTTAGTAAACACATTTCTATGCATGAACATACTTGCATAGAACATCCATATGGTAACACAGCATTAGCACACCTTCAGTTAGGGGATTCTTCAATCAGAAGTCTGGCCTTTCTCATTAGAGAGGTCTTTTATCACAGAAAGCCCAATTTTCCAGACAAATCACTGCAATTAAACCTGGGAGATGAAACGGTGGGGTTTGGCCAAAGCTGCTCCCCTGACCTCTGTTTCCTTGCTGGGAGACAGTGCAGCCAACTGGCTGGGGCAGCCAGAAGGCTCCAGAGGGCTTGAGTGGAAACCAAGTGACTCAGCTCTGAGGGCTGGACAGACCCTGCACGGGTACAGAAGGCCAGGCCGAGCACAGGTGCAGCGCAGGGAGGGAGGAGGGAGCCAAAGCTGCAGGGACAGCAGGTGGAGCAGGGAGGAGATGACACTGCCCACCCAGGAACACACTGCTGTGCTGTGCTGGTTCAGAGATAAACCAGCAGGAGAAATGCATCCAACACAGAATGGGATTGCAGGTCAGAATAACAATTTCATACAAAGATCACAATAAATACACTGAGATAGAAGGAAACTCCGTGTGACCCCCCAAAGCAGCTGTGCAGCCCAGCCCAGGGGGGCACGAGCAGGATGGAGCTCACCAGCCCCTGTGCTGAGCACCACGGGGGCCCTGAGTGCAGAGTGAAGAGAGAGAAGGAACCTGCTGGGCAGGATGATGGTCAGTGTGGTCCAGAGTGGCAGTGCAGTCCTGGGGAGGCTCTGCTGCTCCTCTGGATCCCACCAGTGGTGCCCCAGTCCCAAAACCCCAACTTGTCTCTGCTTGGGCTCAGATGGGAACGCCCAGTCCCTCCCCCAGGGTGGGGAGTTTCACAAGGGGGGATTTACTCTGGGAGGTCAATCCTGGCATATTTTTGGCCTCCCTGCTGGCCCCTGAGCAGACATGACCCCTCAGGTGGGTGTGAAGGTGCTGGTGGCTCCTGGAGGGCAGTTCTCCCCCCTGAGTCATTGGTGTGCAGACAGGAACACTTCCTGATCCCCCAGGAGTTCTCAAACCCCCCCCTGTGCCCTGAGGGGTGGGGTGTGCCCTGGGCAGCTGCTGCCAATGGGCCATGGTGGGCAGGTCATGGGACAGTGACACGGAGGGTGTAGAATCCACACCCACCCAGTGCCAAACTGGACCTGACTACCACAACCAGGACATGTGCCCAGGCAGGATGTGAAAATGGGAGAGAGACTGAAAAAGGAGAAACAGAAATCAATGTTGGAGTGTTCAGGTTCCTTCAGTCCACAGGGAGGGAAAGGTGCTCTGAGTGGGAACTGCCCAGAAGGCTGTGGAGACCAAATCCCACAGGGAAGGTCTTCAGGTGCACAGTGGGGAGGGCTCAGGCTGCAGGTGGGGCTGGAGGAGAGAGGGTCAGTGTGGGTTGGAGGACAGGGGGCAGTGTGGGTTGGAGGACAGGGGGCAGTGTGGGTTGGAGGAGCAGGGTGTGCTGTCCCATAGTGGCAGAGGAACCTCCCAGACAAAGGCAAGGGGCTGCAGTGGATAAAGGAACAGTTTCCCACCTGTGAGACCCTCCCACGTGGGACCCCCTGCCCTGGGTGTTGCTGTCCCAGAGCTGAGGGCAGAGGGCCCTTTGCTGTGCCAAGGGGCACTCGGGGCTCCACCACTGCCCCTCAGGAGCTCTGTGGCTGCAGAAGGGGCAATGCCCCTCAGCCTGGGGATGTTGACCAGCTGTACCCCCACCCTCTGCCTCACTGCCCCAGCCAGTGCACCCATCCCACCCTGGACCCCTCCCCAGCCAGTTCCCCTTCCAGGGGAGGCTCCACCACCTGCTCAGGCTAAAACTTGCATTGTCCTGGACTTTCTGAGAAAACCAGGGAATACTCTCCCCACTGGAGCCTCATTTCCCTTCCACAGTTGCCCTCTTGCTGGGACAGAGTTGCCACTCAGGATCTCAGAACCACAGACTCACAGAATGGTTTGAGTTGGAATGGATGTTAAAGTCCATCCTGTTCCACCCCCTGCCACGGGCAGGGACAGCTTCCAACAGCCCAGGTTGCTCCAAACCCTGTCCAACCTGGCCTTGGACACTCCCAGGGATGGGGCAGCCACAGCTTCTCTGCCCAACCTGTGCCAGGGCCCTCACAGTACCTCGACAGAAGATCTGCAGAGCACTTCTACCTCCTTTGGAATTGTAGGGAGGGGTGAGGCTGAAAGAGCCCAACAGCTCAGGACAGCTGTGCTCTCCCTTCCTCTGGTGTGTTCCATGGTTCTCTCTCACCTTCTGCTTGGTCTCTGGCCCTGCAGCATCATGTGCCAAGGCAGAAAGTAGAGGAAGAACTTCCAGCAGCATCTCCTGGCAGAGCTGAGCAGAGCTGGGGGGCAACATCCTTACCTGCTGGACCCGCGAGGGGAGGTGATTTAAAATCTCCCTGGGGTCTTGGGGTCTGCAGGACACTTGGGGGTCCCAGGGAAAGCCACAGAGCTTCAGCAGCAGGGAGTGGCCCAGTTCATCAGCCAAGATGGGACAGAGGAGGTGGCTGTGTCTGAGGATGGGGAGAGGAAAGGGCCACGGGGGCAGAGTGAGGAACTCAGCTGTGACCACCCCGAGGGCTCAGAGCCTGCAGAGCCAGCCCTGCTGCTCTGCACACACCTGAGACCCCCAGAGGAACATCTGCTGGGTGCCTGTGGAGCAGGGAAATGCAGAGTTACACCTGAGCTGAGCCGAGGCAGGAGCTGCAATTCCCTGTCCCACCAGTCACAGGCAGAGGTGCCAACCAGCCAGTCCCTGGTTGGAGTACCTGGATCCACACTAAGGAAAACCAGAGGAGCTTCCACCTGAGCCACCCTTGATGCCAGAGATGGCCCCGGGGTTTACCTCAGCTTGCAGGAGCAGCAGCTCCAGCTCTTACCTGTGCCCCATTCCAGGGTATTACCTGAGCTGAGGGACATTCCAGACTCTGCAGGGACAGTCATAAGATGAACCAACGTGGGCATTTCCCCTAATTTTTCTTCTGACTAAAGACTTGTCAGGCTCTGGAATCTTCCTGCCTGCTCTTCTCAGGATACTGCTGGTGCTCATCTTTTCCTGTGTTAAATAACCAGGAATGAATCATGAGTGGTTTTCAAAGAGTTCTGCTGAAATCTGTGCTGTGCCTGGGCCTGAAATCCATGGCACACGAGGAGAGGGTTTTGAGGGAAAGGTGGATCTACATTAACAGAAGTCATGGACAACCTTGTGTGCCAGTTTTCACCCAGTGTCCACCCAAACCTCCAGGTCCCCCATTTCCCAGAGGGAAAGGAAAAGGAGAAAAGGCAAAAAAACAGCTGAGAGAGAGAATGGCAAAGCAAACCCAGAGTGGCTAAAATACTTCAATTTTTTGCTAACAAGGGAAGAACTGAAACTAAACAGTAAGAAATCAATGAGTCTTAAGCACACCTTTCTCCTCCCACTCCTCCCTCTTCCCAGCAGTTCCAGGGAGCAGGGAATGGGGGTTTGCAGTGGGGTGTTGGTTCTGCCATTGCTCTTGTCCTGGGGGTCACCCCAGGGGCTGCAGGGGGGTCTGTGCCCCCCGAGGGATCTCCAGGGGCTGCAGGGGGGGCACAGCTTTCAGTCCTTCCCCCTCTGCTCCCGTGGGGTCCCTCCTTCTCCTCCTGCTGCTCCCACCTTGGGCTCTGTGTTGTTCTCCCATGGCTGCAATTCCCAACTGCCCCACACTCCTCAATTCTTCCCTCTGTTCTTCCAGAGCTGGGACTGGGATTCTCCATTGGCTCCACTTTGGCCACCAGCAGGAGGTCCCTCCTGGCCCTGGCTGTCCTTGGCTCCATAGGACAGGGGAAGCTTCTGGCAGCTTCTACCAGAACCCACCCTGGCAGCCTCCTCTGCTGCTAAAATTCAGCTACAGAAACCTCTGACACCTTGAATGTGTCATTCCCAACTTGGTGGACCAGTGGGGAGCTCCCAGCCTCTGACCAAGGCTTCTTGGCTGGTTGTGAGCTGCTCCCAAGTTCTTTATGTTTGTGCATTGACTTATTATTTGACTCCAGCACTGGTGGTGCAAACTCAGCCTATTTTTTCCTGTATATATTTCACTGACACCTTCCCCAGGAAATATTTTCCATCTGAAAAATGAATCCCATCTCCACTGAGAGAAGAACAATCAGTTAATGCAGAGCCCTTGATCTCACAGCCACTCTTGAGGGTAAGAGACTTGCCAGTAGACCCCAACCTGACAGTAGGTCATGAATTTGGGGGTCATAAAAGAAAAACAGGTCAGGTTTGCCCCCAGCCCTGCAGGTTAAACTGTCAGCTCTGTGTCCCCAGAGCCAATGAGAGGGGAGCTGCAGGTGCAGGTCCTTGAGTTCAGGTAGAAAGCCAGAGGTGTCTCCAGGTGTGGCAGATGCCCATGGTGGGAGCCCCTACCCCACGGGGTGGCACCTCCTCCTGCTGATGCAGCCAGGGACGTTCCCCATGCCTGGGTGAGATTCCTCCAGCACTGCTGGGGTCTCCTTGCTGTGTGGGGGGGACTGGGGGGCTCTTCTGGGATGTCCCAGGACAGCGAGAACTGCCCCGTGCTCTGTGGTTGCTGAGCTCAGTTTGAGCTGCACAGGCCTTGTCTTCTCTCCACGTTGCCTTCCTGGCAAAGCAAACTTCATCAGGCACATGGTGTGACTTTTGAAATGTCCTCTGCGGGGCTGAGAGTTGGACTGGATGGTCCTTGTGGGTCCCTTCCAGCTCAGCATATCCTGGGATTCTGGGATTCACCTGCCCTAAGACATCTCAGGTAACACCTGCATGGAGCTGTTCATGCCACATTCAGTCTGTGGCTCTTGGTGAAGGGGCTTCAGGGGAAGGTCCTGTGGGCTGATTTCTGAGGACTGGAGCAAAACTCCCTGGGCTGCAAACACAGTGAACCCCTGAAGTTCTTCCTGCCCTTTCAATGGTGCACCTACATGAGGAGTTGAGCTGAGCGCAGGGGGTGACTCTTGGGGCTGGGGCTGTGCAGGGCTGAGGGTTGGGCTGGGTGGTCCTTGGGGGTCCCTTCCAGCTCAGCACGTCCTGGGATTCTGTGGTGTCTGAGCACCATCAGCCTCGTGCCTTGGAGCAAAAGGACAATGCCAGCTCTGCCCAGAAGACACAGCACAGTCCTTGGCAGGGCACGAAGGCCAATCCCACGTCAGAGCCAGGAAGTTTGAGGAACACACGTATTTCCCTGGACATTCAGGTTCTGGGGGGAAAGAAGAACCGTGTTCCTGCCTCTTCCACAGCCACAGAACATCTTGTTCCTCCTCTCTTTTGCACAAAGTTGAGGACTGAGGAGGTTTCCCCCATGGTAGAGATGGGCTGAGGTCCTTCCTTCCCAGACCTGCAACAGTTAATGCTCCGTGGGGTTTTCAAAGCTTTCCCAAATTTCCTGCCTGACAGATGGGGGGTGGGGGGAGGAACTTGGGCTGCCACTGAAGGAGAAGGATGTTTTCCTACAGTGCCTCGATCCAGCTCCATCCACACCCTCTGCTTCCAAGGACAATTGTTTCCAAGAGCAGCACAAAAACACACCATTCACATGAAAAGAAGGAAAGCAGGGAATATTGTTTTCCCATTTCTCTCCATCAGCAGAAGTCGATGAAGAAACTGCTGTTCTGGCTTGTTGACAGGAGAGGCTTCCACTGGAGAGGTCATGTCTGAGCATCCCTGCAGAGTGTGTTGGTCAGCACCACCCGCCCACGACCCGCTGAGCTCAGGAGAACTGTCCTTTGAGGGAGGGAAAGGAGAACTTCATTCCCCTTGGCTTTTCCCCAGCATGTCAGGGAGCAGGTTGGAGCAGATGGGTCTCCTGGCTATGTCCCTGCCACCTTCAGCTTCCCCAGAGCTGAGACAGCAGGAGCTCAGGTAGCAGAGTCACAGTGCTCAGCCCAAGCTTGTCCTGCTGCTCCCAAAGGGCAGCTCTGCAGCAGCTGCCACAGGTCTGGTCTGTATTTGCCACCCAGCACAGTTTTCCTGGTGGCCCCTCTGCGTGTCTTTTCTAAGGGTTTCACTCACACCTGTGCTGCAAATCCAAGGAACTGATAAGAGCTGAAAGTGCTGTGAGGGCAAAGTATTAGAAGGAGACAGCTCTGAAGGTGCTGGTGCTATGGAGCCCTGGGCAGTAGCAGATTGTGCTGAGGTGTCAAAGCCACAGGTGTGACCATTTTGCCCCAGAGAGCCACTTTCCCCCCAGGGCTTGTTGCCCTCTCTGCTAACCGAGACTTGTTCTCTCCAAGATCTCACCCAGATTTCTCCACTGGGAGAACACAGCCAAGAATGGACTCATGGAGCCAAGGCTGGGCCACCTGCAGTCCCTCCCACAGGCTGAGGGCCACAGAAGGGGTGCAGAACTGCCCTCTCCCAGTGGCATCTTTGTCACCCTGGTGTGTAAGGACAACCAGAAGGAAGTCCAGGCACCTCATGGATCAGCATCTTCCAAGGGATGGAAGTGGGAAAGGAAAGATGTGCAGGGACTTTCCAATTTTGCAAGCTTGGGTGGGATGTGCTTCTTCAAGTCCATGAATTCACAAGTGAGTGATGCCTGGGGGCAGACACTGCAAACTCCCAGGCTCAGGGCTTTGGGAAGCAGAGGTGTGACGAGCCAAACCTGCATGGCACAGGCACTTGGCTGGCTGCCTTGGGCACCAGGCAAGGAGCTGGTTCATCCCTGCCAGGGAAGTGCAAGGAGCTGGTCCATCCCTGCCAGGGAAGTGCAAGGAGCTGGTCCAGCCCTGCCAGGGAAGTGCAGGGAGCTGGTTCATCCCTGCCAGGGAAGTGCAGGGAGCTGGTTCATCCCTGCCAGGGAAGTGCAGGGAGCTGGTCCAGCCCTGCCAGGGAAGTGCAGGGAGCTGGTTCATCCCTGCCAGGGAAGTGCAGGGAGCTGGTTCATCCCTGCCAGGGAAGTGCAGGGAGCTGGTTCATCCCTGCCAGGGAAGTGCAAGGAGCTGGTTCATCCCTGCCAGGGAAGTGCAAGGAGCTGGTTCATCCCTGCCAGGGAAGTGCAGGGAGCTGGTCCAGCCCTGCCAGGGAAGTGCAGGGAGCTGGTTCATCCCTGCCAGGGAACATAAGCCCTGTGTGCTCCTGCTCTGCACACATGACCCAGGAGCAGCATTTGCCCTGCCAGAGCATCAGTCAGGAGCCCTCTTGGAAAACAACAACAAAAAAAGCAGAATAAAACAATAGCCCTGTGTTTTCTTTGGACTCCCCCCACACAGAGCAGAGCTGCAGCACAAGCCTGGCTGGCCTCCTGGCCCCCCAGCAGCAGCCTGAGTCATGGCTGTGGTCACAGACGGTGACACAATGCCATTGTCATCCAAGGAATGCCGTGTTTTCCTGCTCTGCAAAAATATTTGGTTCAGTGCATTTTCCGGGCTCTCCAGAGGAGACACAGCCCGGGTTCCTGCTGGAAGTGCCCCCAGGAGCTCTGCTGATTCATCCCATCGCCCTCCTCGTGTGTCCCAAGGGCCCCGGCTGATCTGAGCTCTGAGTCAAGGCTGGGGAAGGGGGTTTCCTCAGAGCAGCACATGCTCCGGACTGTGAGGAGATCCTGGGCTGAACCTCTGAAGGTGCGATTGCCTGAGGTCACATCACCCACCCAGCTCGTGGTTTAGGGGATGCTTTGGTGTCAGTAGCTGAATTTTGGTAGCAGGGGGGGCTGCCAGGGTGGTTTCTGGTGTAAGCTGCCAGAAGGTTCCCCTGTCCTGTGGAGCCAAGGACAGCCAGGGCCAGGAGGGACCTCCTGCTGGTGGCCAAAGTGGAGCCAATGGAGAATCCCAGTGCCAGCTCTGGGAGAACAGAGGGAAGAATTGAGGAGTGTGGGGCAGTTGGGAATTGCAGCCATGGGAGAACAACACAGAGCCCAAGGTGGGAGCAGGAGGAGGAGAAGGAGGGACCCCACGGGAGCAGAGGGGGAAGGACTGAAAGCTGTGCCCCCCCTGCAGCCCCTGGAGATCCCTCGGGGGGCACAGACCCCCCTGCAGCCCATGGGGTGACCCCCAGGACAAGAGCAATGGCAGAACCAACACCCCACTGCAAACCCCCATTCCCTGCTCCCTGGAAGTGCTGGGAAGAGGGAGGAGTGGGAGGAGAAAGGTGTGCTTAAGACTCATTGATTTCTTACTGTTTAGTTTCAGTTCTTCCCTTGTTAGTAATAAATTGAAGTATTTTAGCCACTCTGTGTTTGCTTTGCCATTATCTCTCAGCTGTTTTTTTACCTTTTCTCCTTTTCCTTTCCCTCTGGGAAAGGGGGGCCCTGAAGGTTTGGGTGGACATGGGGTGAAAACTGCCACATTTGGACACCCAGAAACACCAGCAGAGTATGTGGGCAGCTTGTCCCCTGCTGCAGACACACCATGGGGTGGCTGCTCCTCTGGAGGTGCCTCTCTTGCCATTGCCCCCCAAAGGACTGACCCAGAGCCCACACAAAGCCCTGTGCAGGACCCCCAACCCCTGCAAAGGCCTCCTGAGATCCCTCCCCTGGGGCTCTGACCTGTCAACGCTGCTTGGCTTGGACCTGGAACTGTGGGAACTGTGTGACCTGCCCACACTGCAGCCCCTGGGCCCTGACACTGCACAGCAGGGACAGGACAGGACAGGGCAGGACAGGACAGGACAGGACAGGACAGGGCAGGACAGGACAGGACAGGACAGGACAGCATTTCCTACCTCTGCAGCACACCAGTCAGGGAGGTCGAAAATCTGATCTCTGGGAATATGTAGGAGAAATAATTTAAGTGCAAATCTCAGGACATGGAAAAGACTCTGCCCCCCAAAATGTCTTTGATTCACGTAGCTGAAGGACAGGTGATGAGGCTGGGACAAGTATTTCTCCCAGTGGTGAGCTCTTATACTCCTCAGTGGCTGGGGTGGGGGTGCTGAGTTTGTGGCTCCTCACACACCACGGGGTAGCAGAATGTCTCCAATGTGACACCACAGGGCCCTGCTGGAACAGGGTTGTGTGATGAGGTCATAGTCATGGAATCATGGAATGGTTTGGGTGGGAAGGAACCCCACAGCCCATCCCATTGCCACCCCTGCCATGGGCAGGGGCACTTTCCACCAGCCCAGGTTGCTCCAAGCCCTGTCCAACCTGGCCTTGGACACTTTCAGGGATGGGGCAGCCACAGCTGCTCTGGGATGTGTGACAGCCTTGGTGCTTCAGAGCACTTTGGGATGCAGTTCTGGAGTGATGAATGTTCTGAGGAGGACACTTGAGACAAGCTCCAAACACACCCCCGTGTCTCTGCACAGGTAGGAAGGTGACTGTGGCCATGACACAGTGGTTGCTCTCCTTGAAGTAGATGTGAACTGACTTTATGTCACTGTGAGAGTCGTGCTTGTGACACAAATTCATTTGAGAAGTCAGGTGAGAGATTTTGAATAGTTTTGAATGTCCCCAGCAGTGCTGGAACCAGGATAAAAGGAAGAGTCAGCACTTCTGGATATCACAGCAGTCTACACACGGTGTATTTCCTCCCCAAATGGAACATTCACACGGATCCCTGAGAGTGTGGCTGGGAGAGCCAGGCTGGTCACAGCAGCCAGGATGGACCAGGATAACCAGGATGGGCCAGGACAGCCAGGATGGGTCAGGACAACCAGGATGGGTCAGGACAGCCAGGATGGGTCAGGGCAGTCAGGATGGGTCACAGCAGCCAGAATAGGTCAGGGCAGCCAGGATGGGTCACTACAGCCAGGATGGGTCAGGACAGCCAGGATGGGTCAGG
>VXAU01003086.1:89600-116417 GCA_013399695.1 Formicarius rufipectus
GTGAAGGTCTCAGGAGTTTTCAGTCCAACCATACGAGGTGCTTGACAGTGGAGAGTAGAAGAGAAACCGGCCCCTCACAGCCTGAAGTAGGAGGGATGTTTGGTTTTAATTGTGGAACCATCAGCATCACCCAGGCATGAGTTGGATGTTCATCCTCAGGCCACGTTCTAAAATAGGAGCTGAGCTCAGCTGGGGATGAATCAGAGAATCATGGAATGGTTTGGGTTGGAAAGGATCTTAAAGACCATCCCATCCCATCCCATCCCATCCCATCCCATCCCATCCCATCCCATCCCATCCCATCCATGGGCAGGGACACCTTCCAGCAGAAACCCTGCCCTTGCCTGCTTTGGAAAGCCAGGTCTTTGCCTGCTGCAATGCCTCTCCCTCAGCCCAGTCTCGACAGGATGCTCTGGGTTTGCACCTTTTGCCCCCTTCTTAAACAGCTCCTTCTCCATCCCCAGATGAACTTTGCAGAGCAACCAACGATTGCAGCTTCTGGGAAGCTTTTGGAAGGTCTGAAAATGGCCCTAAATTGGGAAAGTGAATGGTGGAACTGCAACTTCTGCACTGATCTGGGGAACTCAACCCCACGTGTGCAATGTCTGCATGCTTGGACTTGGGGATTCTGTTCCCATCTCCAGGAGCAACAAAACCAGCCAGAGGGAGGTTCTGGGAGAGCAGAGAACACTGGACAAGAGAAGAGCTGAAGAGAGGAAAGGTGAGATAGATGCCTTGGAGAGGCTCTGAATATCTGTGAAGGTTTTCCACTGAAAGTAGCTCAGTTTCAGCTCAGATTTCATTCCACCCACAGATCCCCCTTCCATGTGCCACCCACAGATCCCCCTTCCATGTGCCACCCACAGATCCCCCTTCCATGTGCCACCTACAGATCCCCCTTCTCATCTCCTCCTGTAAATGGGGAGCAGTTTTGTTGTGGGGCAAAGACAAATCCTCATCCCCCTTCCTGGCAATTAGTTGGGAATACCGCCTGGATATGCCCAGTTCCAGTGAGGTGATCCCAGTGTGGGGCTGTTCCCTGCTTTTCAGCTAAGCTTTGCGTTGCCAAACATCCCATCCCCAGAGCTTAATCATGGAATCATGGAATCACTAAGGTTGGAAACAACCACCAAGATCATCAGGTCCAACCTCTGACTGAATCCCACTGAACCCTAACAACAAGTGCCATGTCTGCTTGTTTTTGGAACACCTCCAGGGATGGTGGTTCCTGGCCACTCCTGCAGGGAAGAAATTATTCCCAAAATCCCACCTGCCCCTGCCCTGTCCCAACCTGAGGCCGTTCCCTCTGCTCCTGTCCCTGTTCCTCTAGCAGAGCCTGACCCCCCCTCCAACTCTCCCCTCCTGGCAGGGACTTGCAGAGCCAGAAGGTCCCCCCTGAGCCTCCTATTCTCCAGGGTGAGCCCCCCCAGCTCCCTCAGCTGCTCCTGCTGCTCCAGCCCCTTCCCAGCTCCATTCCCTTCCCCGGATACTCAGTCTGTTCATACAAGGGTCTCAGCCATCTAATAAGAGGAATTTTTTCCTTTTATTTATTTATTTTAATCTGTTCAAACTCTGTTTCATGAAGTAGAATTGTGATATTTATATTTTTAAAACCACTGCTTGGGGAAGCTGCTTTCCCCTCTGGTGACTCAGGGAAATATTGAGCAAACCCATTGCAGGTCTGACTTCTGGTGTCCTCCAAACATATCTCTGGGTTTGGCCCTGGGTGTTCTGTCCCTGGGGTAGGAAAATGCTGAAGAAATTCCCCTCCCCAAAATAATCTCACTGGGTTAAGGCCTGAAATCTTATTATAGTTCACAAGATAAGACCTCATGAAACAGTGTGAAAGTAACCTTGAAAAAGGAGATTTCAAAATGTGCCCTGAGAGGTTCTGAGGTTCAACTGCTGAGAAATCTGCTTGAGTTACTTCATATTCCTTGATGATGTTTGTCATCCCAAATAATTACCATTTGAGAATCTCACTGCACCAGGGATCTGATGGGACCAGGGAAAATGGGAAGGGTTGGGAGGCAACCATGTGCATATTGTCTTCTGTGGGGATGACTCAGGCAAGAAATAAACTGTGCTATCCCCAAAAGTACCTGCAGGGCCTTGAGGCAGGGCAGGGATCCCAGAACACCCTTCAGGGCCAAAAAATCCCCCCAAAACCTGGATCCTCCTCAACACTGGCACACCACAAACCACAGCCTTGGCCAAGAGCAAAGCCACAGAGCACCAGGGAAAGTCGGGAGGGAGTTGGAGACCTGGAAATCTCACCTGGAAATGGAGAGGGAGAGGGAAATTCCCACCTGGAAGTGGAGCTGGGAGAGGGAGAAATCTCAGCTGGAAAGGGCAGGAACAGCAGGAATCCCACACTCTCGCCCCCCTCCCGCCCCGTTCCTCAGCCCCACGGGTCGGTCACAGCCCGGGACTGTGTCGGGGGTGGGTGAGAGCCGAGCAGTGCCCGAGGGACAGCGCGGAGCTCCCGCTGTCGCGATTGGCACGTGCTGTCACAATTAGCTCGTGCTGTCACAATTAGCTCGTGCTGTCATGATTAGCTCGTGCTGTCATGATTGGCACGGGGAGAGAGCACTAATTACGTACCAGTGCAGGAATTTGGAAGGGCAAACACTCCCGTCCCCCCTCTCCTCTCTCAGCAATTCCTCTGCTTTGCTTTGCCCTGATGGAAAATTGAATTTCTGCTGCCAGGCAGAGGTGGAAACGGCTCCCACAGACCTCAAAGCACGTGGTTCTTGGGTTTGTTTCTTTCTTTTGTCTTTTTTTTTTTTTAAAAAAAAGGAAAATTTTGCACTAAATAGGTGTATTTTGCTTTGGTGCTTAAGAAGTGTTTCCAAGCTATGCCATAAACCGCTATTAGTTTTCTTTGGCCCCACTTTGCCTCCAGGCAAAGCCCTGGCCTGGAATAATTTCACATTCCTGCCGTTGGAGTAATTCAGCTCTGCAGACACACGGGAGGCTGCAGGAACAGCCGGGCTGTGCCACTCGGGTTGCACAGGGAAGAAACTTTCCTAACTGAAGGGGGGAAAATGGGCACAGAAACACCGCCAGGGCTTCCCAGGCTGCTGCAAACACATGTTGGGTCCTTATTGGACACAGTCCCATACAAGAAATCAGCAGCTCCAATGCAATCCCATACAATGAATCCTCAGCAGCCCCAGTGCAATCCCATACAATGAATCCTCAGCAGCCCCAATGCAATCCCATACAATGAATCCTCAGCAGCCCCAGTGCAATCCCATACAATGAATCCTCAGCAGCCCCAGTGCAATCCCATACAATGAATCCTCAGCAGCCCCAGTGCAATCCCATACAATGAATCCTCAGCAGCCCCAGTGCAATCCCATACAATGAATCCTCAGCAGCCCCAATGCAATCCCATACAATGAATCCTCAGCAGCCCCAATGCAATCCCATACAATGAATCCTCAGCAGCCCCAGTGCAATCCCATACAACAAATCTTCAGTAAATCCTCTGATGCATTTCCATTCCCAGGTGTGGAGCAAGAATGAATGATCTTCAGACACAGTGCAGAGCAGGGATCCCAAAGTCACAGAATCCCAGAATCCCTGAGGCTGGAAAAGCCCTCCCAGCCCACAGAGCCCATCCCGTGCCCGATGCCCACCTTGTCTCCCAGCCCAGAGCACTGAGTGCCACGACCAGTCCTGCCTTGGACATCTCCAGGACTGGGCACTCCAAACCTCCCTGGGCAGCCCCTGCCAGGGCCTGACCACCCTTTCAGTGATGGGAGTGGGACCTCCAGGGCACCATTCTGAGTGCTGGTGGTCACCTGGCCCCAAGGCTTCTTTGGTGTCCAGCACAGAGTGCACAGTTTCATAGAATGGTTTGATTTGGAAGGGCCCTCAAGGCCCATCTCATTCCGCCCCCTGCCATGGGCAGGGACACCTTCCACCAGCCCAGGGTGCTCCAAACCCCATCCAACCTGGCCTGGGCCCCTCCCAGGGATCCAGGGGCAGCCACAGCTTCTCTGCCCAACCTGTGCCAGGGCCTGCCCACCCTGCCAGCCAACAATTCCTTGCTGATATCCCATCCATCCCTGCCCTCTGGCAGTGGGAAGTCATTCCCCTTGTCCTGCCCTCCATCCCTTGTCCCAAGTCCCTCTCCAGCTCTCCTGGAACCCCTTTGAGCACTGGAAGGGGCTCTCAGGTCTCCCTGGATCCTTCTCTTCTCCAGGTGAGCCCTCCCAGCTCTCCCAGCCTGGCTCCAGAGCAGAGGTTCTCTCAGCCCTTATGACCCCACCTCTGAGCTGCTCCTGGGCCTCTGCCCCTCAGTCCCTCTGCTGTTGTTCCTGGTTTGTATTTTTCCACTTTTTTGTCTGAGATCCACAAACATCCCACTCTGCCTGGAATAAGCCCTTGGTAATGAAGGTTGTAAAAACCCCCTGACTGTGACATGCAGACAACAGAAATAAACCCCAGTGGCCATGGACACCTGTCCATGAGCTAAACTGATGTCACAGCAAATCCTGGTGGAATAAAGGTCCAAGATGGCCAGGAAAAGTCCAGATGGAGCAATCCCAACCAACCTCAGCCCTGAGGTTCTGCAGGCTCAGTCCAAAGGAATATTGAGTAGAGTTCAACCAACCAGCACTGGTGAGTGATGTTTCATTTCTGCTGCTGGAGGCTCAAGGAGCATCCCAGAGAAGGCTCAGAGGAGACCTCCCCACGTGGGGACCAAACAGACAGGAGGGTCTCAGTGGACATCCCCCAGGAGATGTGGTGCTGCAGAGGTACCAGATGCCTCCTACTGCCAGTGAAGGGGGAGGGAAAGGAGAGGGTGAGACCCTGAGGCTTCATGTGAGCCAGAAGGGATGGGCTGAGCACAAGGAGGGAACCCGCTCCTTGGGATGGCTTGCAGAAGTTCTGGATTTCAGGATTCTCCAACACTGGTAATTTTTAAATCAATATGACTTATTTTTTTAACATAGTCCTTGCCCCACTCGAGAATGAGTTCCCTGCAATTGAGGTCTCCACCACTCAGGAAGGCAGAGAAGATGCCACATCTCCTCCTCCTTTATAGTCTGTGAATCTCTAGGAAGAATCCAATGCTTCAAACAGGTGTCCAGGAGGCTGCAGAGAGAACTTTGGGAGCTTCTTAAGTGCTCAGACATCCCTTAGTCCTGCTTATTGGCACAGCACAGGGACCTCCTCCAGCAGGGAGCAAAGACGTCTCCTGTGCCCCTCCCAGGCCATGGGCTGGGCTGTGTGGAGAGGACAGGGGGGCTCAGAGGGGCTCAGCAATGTGAGTTGGTGTAGAAAGTAGCAGGAGCTCCCCAGTCCCTGTCCCAGCCACCCAACTGGTCCACAGTCACTGGTGCTCCACAGCCCTTCACCCGAGTGTTGGAGCTCCAGGTGACCTGAGACCTGCCATCCTTATTTGAATGGGAGCAGAGGGGGTGTGAAGACCTTTAGAGAAGAGAAGTCCTCTGTGCTGAAGCATTTCTGGGGTACTCTGGCAGCTTGGAAGGATTTGTCCCAAAGGAAGGACAAACCTTGACCCCAAAATTTATTAGAAGAATCAAAGCTAAACCAAATAAACATTTTGAGGGAGGGAAATAAGTTGTCTCTTGTGAAAATGTCAGGTTTCTTTCTCCCAATCTCCTTAGTTAGGGGAGAGAAAGAGATGTAAAATATTTCTAACCTGATGGGTTTGGGTCGAGGCTTCACTTGGCTTCCCAGAAGTCTGTAGGGATTTATGCTCTGATGGCTGGGAGCTCAGGAGTCACTCTTGTTCTTGGTGGAGCCATCACTACAGTTGTTATTCCTCTGTGAATGCATGGGCTTCACACAGGCTGTTCCCACCTGGGAAGATGATCCAAATTCCCTGTGAAATCCAATTCTGGAGCTCAGCTTGCTGTGGCCTGTGGTGACCCCGAGCACAGGTAGTGAGGACACTCAGACACCAGGATTGCTCTCCATGCAGCAGCTCTGTGACCACCCCGACTCCCCTGATGTCCCCTGAGCCCCTGTGCCCCCAGGGGTGGCACTGGCCATGCACAGGAGGCCACTCTGGGCACCCCCAGGGCTGCTCTGATGCCTTTGGGCAGATCTGGATCCACAGGTGCTTTTCTCCTGCATCAGAGCCCACAGCACTTTTGAAGTACTCAGGTTGCTCCACCAAACTGCAGGAGTGAGGGGTCCCTCTGGTAGCAGGGGAAGATTTGGGGAGCTCTTTTCCCAACAGGCAGCACAGCAGAATACTTGGAAGGACTGGTAATCACAGCACTGCCTTCTCCAACACAACCTCTTCTCCAGCGGGCTTTGGTTCAAGCTCCTCTACCATCTCTGGGTGGGAGCCAAGGAAAGCAGACCAGGCCCATGGTGCTTTTTGCACTTGCCAGCTGGTGATGGCACTGGTGCATCTCCTGGAGAGGTTTCACCCACCCTCAGCCTCCTGAAGAGCACCGTGGCACACTTGGCACCCGCATGGAAAAGTGTCTGCTGCTCTTGAAGCCTGGGTTCTTCTGGCCCCCAGGAACTCGTGGCAGGAGCTCTGGCCCCCACATCCCATGCAGAGCTGAGAATGACTCAGGAGCCAAGTCTTGCTGTGCTGGTTTAGAGTTAAACCAGCAGGAGAAATGAATCCAACTCAGAATGGGATTGCAAGTCAGAATAACAATGTAATACAAAGATCACAATAAATCACTGAGACAGAAGGAAAATCCACGTGGCCCCCCCCAAAGCAGCTGTGCAGCCCAGCCCAGGGGGGCACGGGCAGGATGGAGCTCACCAGCCCCTGTGCTGAGCACCACGGGGGCCCTGAGTTCAAAGTAAGAAGAAAGGAAGAAATCTGCTGGTGACAGCGATGGTTCCAGTCTGGTCGACAGTGGCAGTCCCAGTCCTGGTGAGGTTCTGCTCCTCCTCTGGATCTGACCAGAGATCCCAGTCCCAAAACCCTAACTTATCTCTGCTTGGGCTCAGATGGGAACACCCAGTCCCTCCCCCAGGAGTTTCCCAAGGTGTGAGGTCAATCCTGGCATATTTTTGGCCTCCCTGCTGGCCCCTGAGCAGACATGACCCCTCAGGTGGGTGTGAAGGTGCTGGTGGCTCCTGGAGGGCAGTTCTCACCCCTGAGTCATTGGTGTGCAGACAGGAACACTTCCTGATCCCCCAGGAGTTCCCAAACCCCCCCCTGTGCCCTGAGGGGTGGGGTGTGCCCTGGGCAGCTGCTGCCAATGGGCCATGGTGGGCAGGTCATGGGACAGTGACACGGAGGGTGTAGAATCCACACCCACCCAGTGCCAAACTGGTCCTGGTTGCCACAACCAGGACACTTGCACAAAAGCCTCACTGAGCCTCTGCTCCTGCAGGGCCAGGGCCAAGCACACCCAGAGCAGCTGGAGCCCGGAATCCAGTTGGTCACACACCCATGAACTCCACAGCATTCCCAAGGGATTTTCATCAGGCTCCTTCTCTCCTGCCTGCCCATCCCTGCCATCCCATCTGCAGGGACTCTAGTCCTGCCTGCTCAGAGAGGTCCTGCAAAGGGGGAGAGCAGCATCTCCCAGCCCCACACAGAGCAGCTCATGCTCTGTTCAGGTTGATGTCCTGGCACTCAGATCCATATTTTTCTATGGATCTAGAGAATGGATAATTAGCTTTGCTTCTCTGTGTACCAAATGTCTCAGACCAATGTCACAACCTCCTGCTATGTCCAGGGTTATTCCAGCTTGTGTCCAAGGTTACTCCTGGAGTGACTTGATTATTCCAAGCTGCAGTTCTGAGTTCACTGCCCTTCAATGCAGTTTGGCCAAGTCAATATTCCACTGCATCCAGCAAAACCCATTGCTTTTCCAGCTCTGGGCCACGGAGACCAGAGATGTTACCCGGAATGCTCCAGGATTCCCCTTGGCACCTGTGTGGCAGAGCAGCAGAGCTGCTCAGTGCTGGCCACAGGCTGGCTTTGCAGCCCCTCTTCCCTGCACATGATCCCATTTCCCACACTGCAGGCTCAGAAACACTCCCAGGGATTTTCCCTGGACAGTCACCTCGGGGATGGGCCCAACCAGGTCCAGCAGCTCAAAGGCTGCCTGACCCTACTGTGAGGAGAGGCTTTGTCACCTCCATCTGGTCTCACAAACACTGCAAATCCTTTAGAGATGTTGTGACAAACCACCACTGCTGGAACCCCACCAGGAACGTGCCCCTGCCCTGGAGAACCAAGAGCCTCCCCAGCCACTTCAGCAGCCGCTGCTTTGATATAAAACCAGCTGTGAGTGGCTGCTGAGACGAGCAGCAAACACATCTCAGGGACTTCCAGGTGGGACCAAACACTGACTGGGGACACCGGACCTGCTGGTGCTTGGCCGTGCAGGGTAAAATCCCTCATCTCACCCAGCACTGCAGGGCAGGAGGATCCAGGTCCCTTCACCAGCAGCATCCAAGGAGTGGGATGGAAAGAAGTGGGGTGCAGAGGGAGCAGGGTGAGGAGTGGTCATGGAGGTTCATGCAGAGGAGCTCCAGCTCCTCAAGGAGAGAGGACAACAGCAGTGCTGGATCCTGAGTGCCCTGAGGGGACCAGAAGGGAGGAGCAATAATATGGGGCACACAATGCCCGCTTTCTGGTGGTATCAAAGCACAGCTTCTACTTGGGAAGGCCACACATTTCACCAACCATCTTCAAGAACTCAACTGATAAAGCACCTGGACAGGCTTGGGGAGCAATTGGGCTGTAACAGTGGAATGGGGAACACCCCTGTGGGAGAAGAAAACAGGATTGCAAAGTTTACAGGTGGAGACACAGAAAACCAGCAATAACTGGCCTGCATTGAACCTTAGAACCACTAAATATGCTGATCTGGAAGGGACCCCCAAGGACCACCCAGCCCAACCCTCAGCCCTGCACAGCCCCAGCCCCAAGAGTCACCCCCTGTGCCCCAGAGCATCATCCAAACCCTCCTGCAGCTCTGGCAGCCTCGGGGCCGTGCCCACTGCCCTGGGGAGCCTGGGCAGTGCCCACCACCCTCTGGGGGAAGGAGAACCTTTCCCTGAGATCCCACCTGCCCCTGCCCTGATGTCACAGAACATGAGGTGCCCTCGGGGAGCTGCCCCAGATGACCCACCCTGTGCAAGGGGGTGTCTCCCCACATCCAGTGGGGCAGAGGGGAGATAACAGGGATGCAGCAGCACTGATTTCAGGGGGCACTGGCACAGGTTGGGCAAAGAAGCTGTGGCTGCTCCATCCCTGGAAGTGCCCAAGGTCAGGCTCGACGGGGCTTGGAGCCACCTGGGCTGGTGGAAGGTGTCCCTGCCCACGGCAGGAGGTGGAATGAGATGGTCTTTAAGGTCCCTTCCAACCCAGAGCAGTCTGGGATTCTGTGGTTCTGAGATGCCCCTGCCCTGGCACAGCTCCAGCCATTCCCTGGGTGCTGTCCCTGCTCTCAGGGACCAGAGCTGGAGCTGCCCCTCGGGAGGACAGCTGAGCTCTGCCCTCACTCTGCTCTGCTCCAGATGGACACACCAAGTCAAACCTCCCACAGTGCAGACCCCAAAAATCCTCCCTGCCACTTGCAGCTTTGTCTCTGTGGCTGGGGAGGAGGAGGAAGAGGAGGAGGAAGAGGAAGAAGGCTGAACTCCTTCAGCAGCCTTTGCTCTACTTCTCCCAAGGCCAAGCCGAGAGGGAGCAGATCTGGGAGCGTTCCTGCCACGGGCCCTTCCAGCCCGGGGAGGGGCTGCGATCGCTATCGGGGCGTGAAGCATCTCCAGACAGATTCCACCCAGACTTCCTGCTAAATTGCAGCATCGGGGAGGACTCTGCAGCTACTTGTCCCCAGCCATCATCGGAGCAGAGAGCTCCTGGCTGGGACCTGAGCTGATAATTGCTCAGAAAAATTAAGGGTTGGGTAATTCCTCCTGAAATTAATTGCCTTGTTGAGGTGCCTCCGGGCAGTTACCACGAGAGGGTTTGGAGCAGATGAGAGAATCCTTTCCCTCTTCAGGATTAGAACCAGGAAACAAGTCACCAAAGTCCACCTTGGTCACAAAGAGCTCTTGGCTTTGGGGATTTCTCTTCTCTGGAGAGTTTCTGAGCTTCTCTGGTGGTTCTGAAGCAGTGCTGAGTGTCCCGAGGAGCCGCAAGTACTAATGGACACTCCTATTTTCTGTCTCCTCTGACACCACAGTTCAGTTCTCTTCAGCAACTTCCTTTGCTCATTTTGACACTTTTTTTTAAGTAGCCACCTCTCCTTGCAAAATGTTTATTAGCAGAGGCAGGAAATTAGAGGAGACTCAGAATATTCGCAGGGATCTTAATCTAAAGTCAGTCTTTCTTCCCCTTCCCATGGTCAGCCCTGAGTTACCTCCTCATTCTCAGCTGGTGCAGCTGATTTGGAGTAAAATCCAAGAATTCCCTGCATTTGTCTTGCCCTTTGCAAAAATTTCTCATCCATCCTTCTTGTGTCTTGGCTCTGTAGAGAAAGATTCCTCTGAGGAAAGGGATGCATTGCCCACACCTGTGGGCCATCCCCTTCCTTCATCCCCTTCCTTCACCTCCTCCCTTCACCTCCTTTATGTAAAGAACACCCTTTTTCAGTAAAAAACCCCATAAACCCATGGATTCACACAGAAATGGAGCTGTCACTCCCTGCCCAAGGCAGACCAACTTTATTTGCATCTGCTCCTTTTAAAATACCCCCAATGAAGTAGTTTCCACCACCCTCCCAGGGAAAATATTCCAATATACCACTTTTCACCCATGGAAAATTTCCCTTAGTTTTTTCTTTATTACCATCCCAATGTTCCCATCTTCCACATGTATTCCAACTCCTGCTGCTCCTTCTGGATGATCTCCAACTGTTCCACAGCAGCCCTGAAGTGTCAAGGCCTCATGGAGACCATGCCAGGTCCTTGCAGCTCCGTTTCATGGAATTGGAGAATCAGAGTCCTGGAATGGTTTGGGTTGGAAGGGACCTTGAAGGTCACCTCGTTCCAACCCTGTGCCATGGGCAGGGACATCTGCCTTTCCCACCCCTGACACAGGTACCTCCCACTGATGTGAACTGCACAGGCTCCAGAGCTTTCAATATTCCTGAGGCTGTTATTCCAGAGGATGAGTAGAATTCCCACCCAGACACCCATTAGTGAGCTGGAGCTCTGAGTCAGTCACTCTTTGGGTCCCTCCACTCACCTGGGAGACAAAGGCATCTCAGGATAACACAATGTCATCCAGGGAGGTGTCTGAGGGCAGATCCCCTTCTGGGGGCACCTTCCTCTAGAGAACAACTTTCAGGGTGGGTTTTGTTGCTGGTTTGTTTGGGTTTTTCCCAATGGATTTCTTTAGTATTCTGAATTTTGATTAAATCTTCCAACACGTTTCCAGTCCCCTCCCAAATTCTTGCTGTCTTCAGGCTTGCATGTTCCCTTCCTTTCCTGAGGTCGCTTAAGAAAATCCTGAAGCAACCCTGGAACCCCTGTTGGGTAAATCCTGATGTTCTGCTGGTCAGCCTTTGGTGTGCAATGACACCAAAGCTGTGTCAGGTGTCCCTTGCCTGTGAGGATGGGTCCTCAGACAGTGTGAAATCCTCACTAAAGACAAGACATAAAGAGCAAACCTCACCTGGATCTCTCCTGCCAGACTGTTGAACCTCTGCACCACATGGCTTGGGTTTCTCCTGTCCTCAACAACCGAGAAGATCCACACAAAATACTGTTTTTATCAAGTTTGAAACCAGCTGTCATGCCCCTGGATCACAGTAAGAAGGAGCCTCCTCACACACACCTTCTCTAATGAAGCTCCCTGTGACATTCCCTGTCCCTCCTCCTCCCTCTCCCTTCCCTCAGGGTGGAGGATGTATCTGGAAGCAGCTCCTGGATGCCCAGGGAGAGCCCACGTGGCCAGCAGAAGTTGTTGTGACTGGTGTTTGGATGATTCCTGTAGGTCTGGACTTGGGGTCAGTTTGGATCCCGGCTGAGAACTTTGGGGGAGATGATCAAGGATTGTCTGCTTTGACATTGACACAAGTGTGTTCACAAAATGCTGACACAACAAGTGTTCAGGACCAGGTTGGAATGGTCTTGGAGCAACCTGGAAGGTGTCCCTGCCCATAGCAGGGAGTGGAAGGACATGAACTTCAAGGTCCCTTCCAACCCAAACCAGTCTGAGATTCTGTGACTCTAAGTGGCAGGCTGGGACAGCTGGGGGGGCTCACCTGGAGAAGAGAAGCTCCAGGGAGACCTGAGAGCCCCTTCCAGAGCCTGAAGGGGCTCCAGGAAATCTGGAGAGGGACTGGGGACAGGGGATGGAGGGACAGGACACAGGGAATGACTTCCCACTGCCAGAGGGCAGGGATGGGTTGGATACTGGGAAGGAATTGTTGGCTGGGAGGGTGGGCAGGTCCTGGCACAGGTTGGGCAGAGAAGCTGTGGCTACCCCATCCCTGGAAGTGTCCAAGGTCAGGTTGGATGGGGCTTGGAGCACCCCGGGCTGGTGGAAGCTGTCCCTGCCCATGGCAGGAGGTGGCACTGGCTGAGCTTTGAGGTCCCTTCCAACCCAAACCTTTCTGTGTTTGTAATTCTATGAATCTCCAGGATTTCGTGCTTCAAAGACATCAGGTGAGACAGAGGGAGAACATCAGAGGAACCTTCCCCCTGCCTGTCCATGTCTGCCTGTGTGAGCACCTCCTCTTCCCTTTGTCCTTCAGGAAAAGCCAAGCATCCATGAGCCCGAGGGAATCCTGGTTGTGCTCCAGAGCTGAGCTCAGTGGAACAGGGGCCAGGTCCAACTGCTGTCCCGAGCTCCTGCAGCACCCCGACTTCAGCTGCACTCCAAGGAGGTCAGGAGATGTCCCCATTGGGGGATGGACACCGGGCAGGACAGGGCAGCTGCAGGCAGGGCAGGGACAGAGCAGCTGCAGGAGGGACACGGGAGCTGCAGGCAGGACAGGGCAGCTGCCGAGCCCAAGAACCTGTGCCCTCGTTGGGTGCACACAACTCCTCTCTGCATTTTTCTGTTTCCCCCTTATCCTGGTTGTGGCAGCCAGGACCAGTTTGTCACTGGGTGGGTGTGGATTCTACACCCTCCGTGTCACTGTCCCATGACCTGCCCACCATGGCCCATTGGCAGCAGCTGCCCAGGGCACACCCCACCCCTCAGGGCACAGGGGGGGGGTTGGGAACTCCTGGGGGATCAGGAAGTGTTCCTGTCTGCACACCAATGACTCAGGGGTGAGAACTGCCCTCTGGGGAGCCACCAGCACCTTCACACCCACCTGAGGGCTCATGTCTGCTCAGGGGCCAGCAGGGAGGCCAAAAATACGCCAGGATTGACCTCACAGAGTAAATCCCCCCTTGGGAAACTCCCCACCCTGGGGGAGGGACTGGGTGTTCCCAGCTGAGCCCAAGCAGAGAGAAGTTGGGGTTTTGGGACTGGGGCACCACTGGTGGGATCCAGAGGAGCAGCAGAGCCTCCCCAGGACTGCACTGCCACTCTGGACCACACTGACCATCATCCTGCCCAGCAGGTTCCTTCTCTCTCTTCACTCTGCACTCAGGGCCCCCGTGGTGCTCAGCACAGGGGCTGGTGAGCTCCATCCTGCTCGTGCCCCCCTGGGCTGGGCTGCACAGCTGCTTTGGGGGGTCAAATGGAGTTTCCTTCTATCTCAGTGTATTTATTGTGGTCCTTGTATGAAATTGTTTTTCTGACCTGCAATCCCATTCTGAGTTGGATTCATTTCTCCTGCTGGTTTAACTCTAAACCAGCACACCCTCATATGAATAACAAAAGCTGTTTGACACAATCGTGGCTAAAACTATTTCTGCCCTGGCTGAACCTTCCCAGTTTTTAGCAGTTAAACCCTCAGGCCCCTTTAACCCTTCTCTGTCCAACTATAAGGTGCACACGGATTCATCAAACCATGAAATCCTTAAGGCTTTAAATGCCTTTAAGATCATCAAGTCCAACTGTCAGCCCAGCACCACCACCACTTTCACCACTAAACCTTGTCCTCAAGGGCCACATGCTAAGTGTTTTAACACTTCCAGGGACGGTGACTCCACCACTGCCCTGAGCAGCCCATTCCAGTGCTTTACAACTCTTCCTATGACTTTTTTTTCCCCTAATCTCCACTCCAAACCTGCTCTGACCCATTGCTACTTGAGAGAAGAGACAGACACCCACCTACACCTTCCTGTCAGGGAGCTGCAGTGAGAAGGTCCCCCCTGAGCCTCCTTTCGTCCAGGATGAGCCCCCCCTGTTCCCTCAGCTGCTCCTGCTGCTCCAGCCCCTTCCTTGGACATCTCCAGCCCCTCAATGTCTTTATTTGTCATGAGGAGCCCAAAACTGCTCCTGGGACTGGAGGTGCCTCAGCAGTGCCACCAGAGGATGGGCACTGCCCTGGCCCTGCTGCCACACCTGCTGGGACAGCCCAGGGGTCACTGGCCTCGGTGCTCACCTGGGCACACGCTGGAAAGAACCCCAAGGCAGAGGTGGCCCAGAGGCTGAGGGCACTGGACAGGTGCCTGTGGGGGTTGCACGTGCATGTCCATGCCTGGAAAGGGCAGAGTGGAGGGTCAGGGGGCTGAGCAGGACCTCAGGGACATAAATCCAGCTTCTGCACTCTTCTACTCTGGGTTTATTTCTGACACTAGAGGAGGTTTCCTTGAATTCTCTGTTTGCATAAGATGGTTCTTCGTCTCTCCATTAATTACGTAAAGGCCCACCCTGATGTACTCACAAAGCCAAAGCTGAGTGTTTGCCATGTCCTACTCAACCTTAAGTGGAGTATCAAAGCAGAGAATGTGTGAGCAAACACTGGTCCTATTAATGCAGAACCCTTTAAGGATTGTAGGAAATGAAAAAGCCACATTTTCAAAGGTGGGTAAGTGATAAAGGCCCCAGAACATCAGTCCCCAAGATGGTTCAGGCTGTCTGGGCCAGACTCTCAGCAGGCTGGAGGTGTCCAGCTGCCCTGGATTTAGAGACACTGAAGGCCCTGAGGTACCTACACCAAGAAGATCCATTCTAATATCTAATCTAAACCTGTTCCTATCCAGTCAGAAGCCATTCCCCACCCCAGGTCCTTCCCAAATTTCCTGTAGTTCCCTTCAGGCACTGGAAGGCCACAATTAGGTCACCCCAAGCCTTTCTCCTCTTCAGGTTGAAAAATCCCAACCCTTCCAGCCTTTCACAGGATGGGAGAGGGAGAAAATGCCCCAGGTCTGGAGGTCCCAGGATTCCCCCCTGGTGACTCTCCCACTGCACAGGTCACTGTCCTAAAGGTGAGCTCGGAGAGCAAATGGGACTTGTCAGCCACCCAACACCTTCCTCCAGCTCTGGGGTGCCCCAAGCTGTGTGAAGAGCTCAGGGGGTGCCAGTGGCTGGCCAGGCTGCACCCCCTGCCAGGTCACCCCATCTCTGAGCTGTGCCAAACAGTTTTAGGGTAGGACAATCCCTCTCTTAACAGGGAAAGGTGCCAGAAATCAGAGAGGTTCTTATGGTGGTGGGCAGTGGAGTGTTTTCCTTCCTCCATCACCTCTGTGATTTCAAATGACTTGATTTTGATCACTGCAGTGTAATTTTGACCTAAAATTGATGATTTTGATGCAGGATTAGGTACCTGATCCCTGGGAGATGGGAACCTTTGGGTATGAGCAGCAGAGGAGGTTCATTGTAGTGCATTCCTTGAGAAGAGGGAGTTGCTGGGACACAGAAGGTGCAGCACCATCGAACGCTGGGGCACAGAGGGCAGTGCAGCCTCCTGGGCAGGGCAGGGCCAGATCTCCCTCTTCAGGCTCCTGCTCTCACCTCTGCAGAGGCAGTTTATCTGCCCAACGTCATTCACCCTCACCAACAGTGTCTTCAGGAAGGACAGTAGCAACACTTCTGATAAAAAGCATTCAGGGAGTGAAGTTGCCCTGGGACTTTGGAATTGTGCCCTGGAGAAGGTTTGCAGGGCAAGGAGCAGCGGAAAAAGAGGAGAGATAAATGTGTCTTATCACCTGAGGGTTATGTAACACCCAGCTGTGTTCCTACCTTTGCCTTCCCTGCCCCCTGCCCTTCCCAGGATTTCCATCTTCCCACAGCTTTCACAGCTCCAAAGAGTGGTCAGTTTTGCAACACAGCTCAAATTCCAGGGGTGTCCCTATTTTCCTTTGGACAGAATTTATCCAGCCCCTGGTCCAGGTGTGCACTGCAACCCACTGCCCTGGATTTCCAGGCTCCTTGGCTCCCTGACTCCAGGATCTGTAAAATTCCCAAGGATCCCTGTGGGCAGGGTGTCTTCTCTCCTCTCTCTATCTTGTTTTGTGCTCTTGGGAAGTGTTTCCTTCTGGCACCAGGTGGGTGACCCTGGGCTGGGGCAGCCCCTGAGAGCTGGGGCAACTTGGTGAGTCACCTGGAGAGGTGCTGCATTTCCCGTGGGAATTGCACCTGGACAGGAACTATCCCAACCTTGAAGATGCTCCACAGATGGCATTTCAAGCCAGCAGGGCTGGTCTGGTTCTTGCCTCACAATGTCCTGCTCTTTTATATGAGTATGACAAGGTGACCCCCCTGGTTGATCAAGGGAAGCCACTGCACGTGATCTTTGGGGACTTCAGTGAAGCTTTCAATCCCAGGACCCATCTGGACAAGCTGCCCAGGCCACAGCTGGATAAACACACCCTGAGGTGGGTGAGAAACTGGCTCTTGGGTCGGGCACAGAGGGTGACAGTGACTGGGGTGACCTCAGACTGGCACCTGTCACCACTGGGGCTCCACAGGGCCCCATCCCGGGCTCTCTGCTCTTCAACACCTTCATCAGTGACTTGGATGCAGCGCTGGAAGGGACAGTTTGTAGATGACATGAAACTGGGAGAAGCTGCTGAGGCCCTCGAGGGCAGGGACACCCTGCAGAGAGACCTGGACAGGTCAGAATCACCAACCAGGGGAAGTTCAACCAGGGGAAGTGCTGGATTCTGTCCCTGGGATGGGGCAACCCACGATGGATGGACAGACTGGGAATGACAAAATGGAAAGCAGTGCTGGGAAAGGGCCCTGGGGGTGCTGGTCAGGGGCCAGGTGGGCACGAGTCAGCAGTGCCCTGGAGCCAGGAGGGACATCCCTGTCCTGGGGGCATCAGGCACAGCATGTCCCAGTGCCCTGGAGCCAGGAGGGACATCCCTGTCCTGGGGGATCAGGGCAGGGAGGGGATTGTCCCGCTCTGCTCTGCACTGGGGTGGCCTCACCTGCAATGTTGGGGCACTTTGGGGGGACACCATGGAAGGGAGAGATTGAGCCAGTGGAGAGTGTCCAAAGGAGGGCAAAGAGATGGTTCAGGGCCTGGAGGGGAAGGTGTGAGGGCACTGAGGGCACTTGGGGTGTTCAGCTGGAGGAGAGGAGACTGAGGGGACAGCTCAGTGCAGTCCCAGCTCCCTGGGGAGGGGCAGAGGAGGGGCAGGCACTGATCTGTGCTCTGGGGGAGCAGGGACAGCACCCAGGGAATGGCTGGAGCTGTGCCAGGGCAGGGGCATCTCAGGGAAAGGTTCTCCTTCCCCCAGAGGGTGGTGGGCACTGCCCAGGCTCCCCAGGGCAGTGGGCACGGCCCCGAGGCTGCCAGAGCTGCAGGAGGGTTTGGATGATGCTCTGGGGCACAGGGGGTGACTCTTGGGGCCGGGGCTGTGCAGGGCTGAGGGTTGGGCTGGGTGGTCCTTGGGGGTCCCTTCCAGCTCAGCATATCCTGGGATTCTGGGATAGACGTGGAATGTCTTGAGATGACACCCAGCAAGATGGAAAGAGGTGGGTGGAATTCCCTCCCTGATTGCACACTCTGCTGGGAAGGGCTGGTGTCCAGATGTTCAGAAGCCACCAGAGGAGATGGCGCCCACAGAGGGGGCCACTGGGGCCAGGTGATGTGTGTGGCACTGAACTCTGTCCTGCTTCTCTCTTTTTAGCCCCAAAGCAGCAGTTTGGACGAGGCAAATTGCAGGAGGCCACCAGAGGTGGTGCTTCACCCCAGGATCACCCTGGACACAAGAAAGTGAAGTGTTGAAAGTGCAGGTACATGAGGGAGGATCCCCAGAGACACAGGAGATCTGCCCGGGGCTGCCCCACAGACACCAGCGGGAGAGGTTCTGCTGCTCTAATGAAGGTGTCTCAGCTCCCAGGAACTACCCAGGAGAGCCAGGACACGTGGGAGACCACCAGGAGAAGGTGAGGTGCTGCAGGGCGAGGTGCTGCGTCCTGGCACGCTGGGCTGTGAGTCAGAGCTGACTCCGTGTGCTTTGGATCTGGGAGGAGGCTGGGATGGGGGACGGTCTCCCAAGACCCCTGGCTATGTTTTTGATATGGAGGCACCCAATTCATGTTATCCTGAATTCCTGCAGAGGTTACTGCATCTGTCTGACAATTCTGCCCCAAGGCTCCACTGGCTGCACCTTTGGAATGACAGCATGAAGCAGTGGAGCAGGAAAAGTTCTTCTGCCTTTTGATATCCGTGGGGGATCTGGCTCCAAGTTTGTTTGTCTTATCCTGAACTCTGTCAATTATCTGTGCCCCTATCAATCCTGAAGGAGATAAATCAGTGACTTATGCATTGGAAACCTTGAAAATTATTCTAGAAACATTTTATTGTCATTATTGTGTCCCACAGCCACGGTGCCACCAGGTCTCCTCCCAGCTTTCAACATCGGCCAGGGGGAGGAGGCAGCTCAAGCAGCATCTCAGAGCAGTGAGAACTCGAGGTCTAAGGGGGCTGAAGACAATGGCAAAGATGCTGCAGGAAGGATCAGTCACTGGGAGAAACCCAAGGACCCCCCTGAGATATTGACTCTCGCCATCATTTGTCTTGTCCAGGCCACTGGAGTAGAGTCTGGGCCAGTTTTATTCCTGGAAGCTCCTTTTCTTCTGGCAGTTTGGAAAAGCAATAAATGAAGTGTAATCATGTCTTCTGTGCCAAAGGGGAGGGAGCTGCTCTCAGAGAAACAGCTTAATTAGGGTGTCCTTGGCAGAGGCAGGTTCTGGGTATGCTCTGAAAGCTAATTATAATTAACAGTTGGCTTTTAAGGGTGGAAGAATTGGTGTGTCAGTCTGGGACTGGAGCTCACTGCACACGAGAGAGGAGAGAAACTTCATGTAGGATAAGGGAGAAGTAAAGAGAGGGAGGAGTTTCCATCCTGGGAACCAGGCAGGTGGGAAGGACACAGAGGGGTCCTTTTCAGCTCCCAGAGTGGGAAATGGAATGGCAAAGTGGCTTTTTGGAAAAGGCTGTGCTTTCTCCCAGGCAGGAGAAACCCCAGACTGAGCAGGAGCTCAGCTGTGCCACCACAGGACTGCAGAACTGCTGAGGGTGGAGAAGTCCTCTGAGATCAGCAAACCCACCCATCAGCCAGCAGCACCACCACGCTCACCACTGAACCACGGCCTCAAGTGCCACATCCACATGTTTTTTGAGCCCTTCCAGGGTTGGGGACTCCAGAATCAGCACAGGGCACCCCAGACCTGGCCCAGGCATGGTGATTTCTCTGGGGTTTGAGGACACAGGACCTGAGCTGACCCTCTGACAGGCTCTTCCCTAAACCACCACGGAGCAGCACTTGCCTTCACTGGGACTTGCTCTCCTAATCTTTGTTCATATGTGGGAAATGTATTTGAAGCCTTTTCCCCACCTGTTCCAGACATGTTTGTGAGCTGGAAATATGAGTTTCAATGAATAAATAAATAAATAAGCTATTACCTGTAGAGCCCCCCAAAGACAATAACTTAGACAAAACAAATGTAAGAAAATCTAGATTTAGATGGGCTACTGGAAAGAAATTCCTCCCTGGGAGGGTGGGCAGGCCCTGGCACAGGTTGGGCAGAGAAGCTGTGGCTGCCCCATCCCTGGAAGTGCCCAAGGCCAGGCTGGACGGGGTTTGGAGTAACCTGGGCTGGTGGAAGGTGTCCCTGCCCATGGCAGGGGGTGGAATGAGATGGGATTAAGGTCCCACCAACCCAAACCATCCTGGGATTCTGTGACTCTGAGAAACGACTAACAGAAATTTTTGGTACAGGACTTGAGCCTGGTGGGAGAAGAACTCTTTGAGATGACAGGGGAAAGAGGAGCTCACGACACCCCAGCCCAGGGACTCAGCTGTGCCTGTGCAGGAACCTCCAAGATTTGCTGAATGTTTTGAATCTGCAGCCTTGATGTTCCTCCCAAATACTTTGCCAAGCTGGAGGTCCTGCCCTGTGGTGTGTTCACCCCCCAGCCAGCACTGCCAGGCTCAGGTCTCTGATCTGCCCAGGGAGGTGGATGGGATGAGGAGGAGCAGCCCAGCTGGACAGAGCTGGGAGCTGTGGGTTAGGATTTACGGCTCTTTGCTGAGTGAGGGCAGCTGCTTGTGAGGAACCTCCAGGGAATTCTCCTGGAGTTCTCTGCTGATCCCAGAATAGAGAGTTTTGACTGGGATTGGCATATCTTAGTGCAGTTTCACCAGAAGGAGCTCAAGGGACAGCAGGAGTTGGGAGATGTCATTACTGTGCAATTTGAGGATGAAAGAAAAATCATTCTCCTGATCTGGACTTCAGTCTTTGCATGTTGTGGACACCGGGGAAGTTGTCAGGCTGAAATTCCTTTCAGTTCCTTTTACTCTCAAAGCTTTTTCTGTGTTCAGAGTTTTCCAGTTTTCTCACAATCTCCTTGAGTGGACTTGGTGGTCCCTAATTTGGAAGTTAAGAGAGGGAAAGATAAGAATTGCAATCAAAGGTTGAGGTGGTGGCAACAGCCTCACACTGAAGGCATAATTTGGGTAATGTCAGCCTTGTTGTCCCGAGAATGGTGTTCAGAGTGGTTCACCCAGCCATAAAACCAGGGTGGAGGCAGAAATAAAGAGAGGAGGAAGGCAGAGATGGACAAAGCAGGACTGCAGGAAGCTCAATGGGTTTGGCAGAGCGAGAGTGGAAATAACTAAATAACTACTTAGAGGATTAGGGAGAAAATAGAGTTTTGTTCTGAAGTGTGATGAGAAACAAAACATTTCAGTTCTGTTGCATTGGAGCTGGATTAATGTTCTGACCTCTGGCAGGAAGATCCCCAGGCTCTGGGGACCAGCAGAGCAGCAGCTCTCATGTCACCAGTCACTGCCCTGGTGTGGGGAGTGCTGAGGGGGACAGCCAGGAGGAGCTGCCAGAGCCTGCAGAGAGCAGCCCAGCAGGGCTGGAGGAGCTGGGGGCGAGGGGCTGGGGGAGTGGTGGGACAGCAGAGCAGCCTCTGGGGTGCAGGGTGGCCAGCCCAGGCAGTGGGACATCAATCCTGTCTCAGCAGTTCACCTGGCCCATTGCAAAGGGCTGGGCACTGTCAGAGCTGGGAAATACCCGGGGGTGGAAGAGCTGAGGGCACGGTGAGGGTGAGGGGATGCCCCAGCCCTGGGGACAGCCCAGCAGGGCAGCAGGAGGACAGAGGGACCCCTTCCCGTGGCACTGCTGCCCACTCACCCTGCGGTTCCACAAGGAAGGGGCTGTGCCCAGCCCAAAGCTGCAGCCTGAGCTGGGGCACCCCGAGCAAACGGGCTCTTTGCCCCTGGGTCAGGCACAGGGAGACCAAGTTTAAGGAGCACATGTTGGGAATTCGCCAGGGGCAGCTCGGGAGGATCCCCCGTCAGCCTGAGAGGCTGCAGAGCTTCAAGTGGAGCTATAAAATGAGTCCAGGCTTGATCGGCAGCACTGCCAGGCGAAGTGTGCAAGGGGAGAGCAAGGAGACCTCCCGCTCTCCTGTTCCAACCTGTGGGGACCTAAATAGAGAGAGCTCTGACTAACTTCTTTTCTTTTCTTTTCTTTTCTTTTCTTTTCTTTTCTTTTCTTTTCTTTTCTTTTCTTTTCTTTTCTTTTCTTTTCTTTTCTTTTCGTCTCCCTTTCCAAACCTTCCCTTCCCAAACTATCCCTTCCCCTCCCACCTCTTTCAGCTGCACTTCCCAGTCCCACCCCCAGAGCTTAGCCGGGGCCACTGGCAGGGCAGTGCTGGGAATTGCTGCCATTCCCTGGGAATCCCTGAATCCTTCGGATTGGGAAGCCCTCTGGAATCATCGAGTCCAACACTGCCAAGGCCACCACACACCCCTGTCCCCAAGTGCCACATGCACACAGCTTTGAAATCCCCCCAGCGATGGAGACTCCACCACTGCCCTGGGCAACCTTTCAGTGAAGAAACGTTTCCTGATGCCCAACCTAAACCTGCCCTGGTTTTCCAGCAGTTGGAGTTTCACCCCCCTGGATCTTTCCTAGCCCTACCTTTGGTCCTCAGTGCCATTTCCCAGCAGCAAGAGCAGAGGAAGGCAGGAATCTCTGGAGCAGGGATAGGAGCTCCTTGGAAGGGTCGGTGGGGTGGCACTGCAGGTAGTGCAGGGAATAGAAAGACCTTCAGCAAAGCCCCAGTGCCAAATAATGTCATGGTTTGAGGAGATCCCTCCCTCAGAGGGATCTGGTGCTGCCTGGCTGAAATCTGAACTCACAGGGCACAGAGGGAGCTGAGGGCCAAGTGAAGGGAGAAACTCTGCTTGGACCCTCCCACAGGGGAAGCCACTGCGAGGTTGCAGCTGGCTGGAGAGCTGGAGGGGACCCCTGAATTCCAGCGCCCTCTGGAGCTCCTCCTACACCAGTGAAAGGGAAAACAGCAGCAATTCACTGCAAAATGTCTCGTGTATTTCCTGGAGAGGCTGCAGGAGCCTAGAAGCCACTGGACCTTCAGAGCTGTGACCCTGAGCTGAGGGCAAAGCTTAGAGCGTCCTTTGGGAGGGGGATGATGTTCTTTATGTGCTCCCTGCAGGTCAAACCTTCAATCCTTACAGGGACAGGCATCTCTTTTCCATACATTTGGGATTTTTCCACGGTTGTAGAAGCCAATCAAACCATGCTGTCTGCAGATATCAGGTGGGGGCTGAGCAGCCCCTGTGATGTCCGCAGGACACACATTCAGCCCACCTGCAGCGGCTCCACAGCCAGCACTGGGGGTAACAAGAGGGCTGTGAACCACCTGGCTCTGCGATGCTGCATTTTAAAGGCTGAGGAGCTCTGAGAAGCTCTGTTTCAACAAAGAGTGGTCACAGTCACCTCTCTCCACTGTTCTCCATGCACAGCCTGTGAGGATTGGGCACCATCCTGGTACTGTCCTTGGGCTGAGGAGGCAAGGCCATGGAGCTGTTTGCTTGAAGTGATGAGTCTGAAAGTTTACCAGGTAAATTTTTGCTAGTTTAGCTGCTCTGCCCATCTCTGTCAGCCCTTTTGTACCAAGGCAGTCCCTGATTCTCATGTGTCACTTTACTGGGACCATCCATGCCCAGCAGAGAGGAACTGGCTGGTTTGTTCTGGGCCAATCATCTGCTGTAAACTGTGAAGGAGCAGCTCTGCAAAGCTGGAGCTCGTCCCTCCTGACTTCAGGTGTTTACTCTGCAGACATCTGTGTCTGCACCAGGGTTTGCACGGAGAGAACAGAAATGGGCTCTTCCAAGGCTGGGCTGGCCTGTTTTAGGTCTCTACTGCAGGATGTCTCACACCCTCAGTGCTCCTGCTTCTCTCCACTGTTGCCCCAGAACAGGGACTTGAGACATAATTCAAGTGACTCTGACACTACAGCTCAAATATTCCCAATCCCCCCCTGTGCCCCAGAGCATCATCCAAACCCTCCTGCAGCTCTGGCAGCCTCGGGGCCGTGCCCACTGCCCTGGGGAGCCTGGGCAGTGCCCACCACCCTCTGGGGGAACAACAACCTTTCCCTGAGATCCCACCTGCCCCTGCCCTGATGTCACAGAACACGAGGTGCCCTCGGGGAGCTGCCCCAGATGACCCACCCTGTGCAAGGGGGTGTCTCCCCACATCCAGTGGGGCAGAGGGGAGATAACAGGGATGCAGCAGCACTGATTTCAGGGGGCACTGGCACAGGTTGGGCAGAGAAGCTGTGGCTGCTCCATCCCTGGAAGTGCCCAAGGCCAGGTTGGATGGGGCTTGGAGCCACCTGGGTTGGTGGAAGGTGTCCCTGCCCGTGGCAGGAGGTGGAATCAGATGGTCTTTGAGGTCCCTTCCAACCCAGAGCAGTCTGGGATTCTGTGGTTCTGAGATGCCCCTGCCCTGGCACAGCTCCAGCCATTCCCTGGGTGCTGTCCCTGCTCTCAGGGACCAGAGCTGGAGCTGCCCCTCGGGAGGAGCTGCAGCCCCCGCTGAGCTCTGCCCTCACTCTGCTCTGCTCCAGCTGGACACACCAAGAGCCCTCAGCTGCTCCTCAGGGCCCCTCCAGGCCCTTCACCATCTTCACAGCCCATGGGATAGTTATTGGGGCTGTCTTTGCAGAGCCAGGACTTGGGTTTCAGTGATCCTTGTGGGTCTCTTCCAGCTCTGGATTTTCTATGATTCTATAATTCTAAGTCTCTGTGATGCTTTCTGTATTTGTAAATGCCCAGGTGATAGAAGTGACTTGTCCCAGCCACCCTTGAGAAGGATATTCAGGTCTCATGTCCCCGCTTCCTGATGTACCAGAGGAAAGCAGGGTAGAGATGGCCCTCACACCCCCGAGGAAGATGAGATGCTGCTTTCCAAAGTAGCACTAAAATTCACATTATTACTGCATCCAGCACAGCAGGATGGAGCAACTGGGCTGTCACTGGGAGGGTCTGAACCACGAGGGAATGCTGCCAGCTCTCCTGGCTGTCCTCAGCTTCATTTGAGTGCTGTTGTATCTTGTGTCATGATGGAACTGAACTTCTGCTTTTAGGAATCCCTCTCCTAAACTTTGCCCCTTGCCATGTGCTGCCACCTGTGCAGAGCAGACTGTGGAGACACCCTGCTGGAGGTGGAGGCAGGCCAGGAGTGGTGCTGCCTTATGGCTCCAGGAGAGGACATCTTTTGGTTGGCATCTTTTGAGAAGATGCCCAAACAAATCAGTCCTCACTGGTTTCCCTGTTAGGGAAGTTCCTTTAATTCAGAGGATGAGACTCAGCTATCCTTGGGTAGGAAAGCCCCCCTTCAGTGAGCTGATCCCCCTCCCGTCCCCCCTCAGTGACTCACCAGCACTGTGGGCTCTTTACAAGGATGCATTCCTCAGTGCTTACCTGGCTGAGGGCTGTCGAGGTGCCCTTGTTCACCAACAACCACCCTCCCTCCAACCCTTGTTCTGCTGCTTCTTCCGGTGTTTCCTAATAAATATTTTTATTTGTGCTCCGTTCAGAACAGCTGAAACTCTCATGACATAATCATGTAATCTGGTGGGACTTTCGACACAAATGCAAAATGACAAACCCTATTTTATGGCTCCCTCCCAGCAGCAGGTGAGAGATTTATTGGGCTCCTTCTTGGAACCCAGAGCTGTACATCACTGTTTATCATCAAGGCTGCAAGAGAGAAGGTCAGGGAGCCTCAGACCTTCTCATGTCCAGCTGGTTTGTCCACTGGGCAACCCCAGCAAATGTGGGGGCTGCAGCATCACCTTCCCCAAGAAACAACCTGTCCAGCTTCTGCTGGAATGGAGATAAGACTGGAAGAGTGAGGGAAGTTCCCAGATCTGTGGGGGTCAAGATGCACTGGCAAAGCACCCCTGGAAGTGTCCAAGGCCAGGCTGGATGAGACTTGAAGCAACCTGGGCTGGTGGGAGGTGTCCCTGCCCATGGCAGGGGGTGGCACTGGATGGGCTTTGAGGTCCCTTCCAACCCAAACCAGTCTGTAATTCTATGAACCTCCAGGATTTCGTGCTTCAAAGACATCAGGTGAGACAGAGGGAGAACATCAGAGGAACCTTCCCCCTGCCTGCCCGTGTCTGCACGGCAGGGGCGGAACTGGGTGAGCTTTAAGGTCCCTTCCAACCCCAACCAGTGTGTGGTTCTGGGAAAGCTGATAAATGCACCCTTGCAGGGTACAAGCACGTCCTCCTGGGCTATCAGGCTCGTTGCTTTCACTATCACTGAACCAACACCTCGGTATCACCAGCCTGTGTGGCTGGGCTGGGTCCTGTGCCACATCTTGTGCCACACTGCCCTACTTTGCTAAGCCTGGCCTGAGCCCCTGCAGGGCTGGCTCTGCAGTGGCTGCTGGAGTGGCAGCTGCCCCACTGTGCCCTTGGCACACCCCTGCAGGGCCGGGGGGGCTGGGGAAGGGTCTCACTGGGGTAGGAGGGGTTGGGAGGGAGGGAGAGCAAACACTGCCCAGGGTGGGCGCGGGCAGAGGGCTGGAACTGGCAGCACTGGTGCTTCTGGGGCAAACTTTGCCCTGGGGAAGCTGAACTTGCCAAGCAGAGCCCAGGAGAGCCCTGACTTGTGTGTGTGTCACCGTCAGATCCGGGCTTGGTGCAGGAAGAGACCGACACTGCAGGAGCAATTCCACAATTCCTGGGGCTGCCAGGGGAGTGATGCCCACCCTGCGGAGCCAGAGCTGTGTCTCCGTGGCACACTCTGTGCCAGCTGATCCTGAGGGCAGACCCAGGCGTGCAGAGATCCAGGACCCGGGGCTGAACACCCCCCAGCTGCTGCTGCCAAGAGGCAGTGAGTGTCCCCTCCTGGTGCCCCTGTGCCCTGTGGGTCCCCTGTGGGAACCAGTGCCACGTGGGACACGAGGGAGGGGCACTGCTGAGGGCAGCCTGCCTGGTCACCCCGGGCAGGCTGGACACAGGAAAAGGAGTGTGTTAATGAAAATCCACCTCTGGGAGGTTTGCCCGCGCCCACAGACCTGCTGGGAATCCTTTCCTGGGTGCATGGACTGGGAGGAAATTCAGGATTAAGAAGTTAAGCAGCAGATATTTTCTCTGGAGACTGAGTGCCTGGCGTGACTGATCCTCCTTTCTCTTCCCTTTCCCTTCCCCTTTCCCTTCCCCTTTCCCTTCCCCTTTCCCTTCCCCTTTCCCTTCCCCTTTC
>VXAU01003086.1:116537-136870 GCA_013399695.1 Formicarius rufipectus
TCCCCTCCCCTTCCCAAACCTTCCCAAACCTTCCCTTCCCAAACCTTCCCTTCCCAAACCTTCCCTTCCCAAACCTTCCCTTCCCTTCCCAAACCTTCCCTTCCCCTTCCCTTCCCTGAGCTTCTCCCAGCCCAGAACTTTGTGCCAGGGACTTTGGCCCCTCTCCCAGCCCAGCTGTAACAACACGGCTTGTTAAGGACATTCCTTCATTTTATATGCAAATGAGGCGATGTGTTTTATTGTTCTCTCTGCGACTTGTCCCATCCCTGCAAACAGATCCTTTCAGGCAAACACCTTTTCCTGCCCTCAAATCTCTGCCAAGCCCTAAAGCTGGCAGGGCCTCACCTTGGGAAGGGCAGTGCTGCCTTGCCGAGGGTGTGGTGCTTCTGCAGATCCCACCAGAGGACTCCAGTCACTGCCAGGCTCTCAGCCATCTCTCATGGAAAGCTGAAGAGCAGCAGAGATCCCACCACAGCTCTTGGACCACCCTGGAGCTGCTCTGATGGTGGGAGGCTCACCTGGTGAGGCTGAGAGCCCAGGGATGCTGAGGTGGAGTCATCTCCCTGCTCCTGGACTGTGGAGGGACACAGAAAGTGCTGCCATGAAAGGTCTCCACCTGGAGATGGATTCTCCTCCTCCCCACTCACTGTCAGCTGGCTGTGTTTCTTCAGCCTTTTTCCTTCCTGCCAGGAGAACTGCCGTGCTCAGGGAAGCTGCTGGGTACAACTGGATGTTCCCACACTGCCCAAGAGGGGCCATCGTTTCTCCAGCTCAGAACCAGCTGCTGTTCAAATAACAATTCAAAGGGGAGCAAAGAGCTCTGCAGATTGGCTGCCTCAGGGTCTCAGGGGGTTCAGAGCTGACTGCTCCAGAGGGGGGCAGCAAGGGGGTGGCTTGAGGAGAAACAAAAGCAAGGAGACCACAGGAACAGGTTCCGTGGACAGTGGAGGTCAAGAGGACTTGGTCTCTTCTGGGCAGCTTGTGAGGGCAAACACTCAGAGTCGACACCTCCTTGGGGGTGCCCACGGGCAGGGACACCTTCCACCAGCCCAGGGTGCTCCAAGCCCCATCCGACCTGGCCTTGGGTGCTTCCAGGCATGGGGCAGCCACACCTTCTCTGGGAAACCTGTGCCTTAAAGGGTTTGGTCATCAGCATTGGGAATGGCAATAATTTGGTTTGGGAATGACCTGAGAGTGGGTTCTGCTGAGGCTGAACCTCCAGCCATGAGCTGGAAACCTTTGAGGAGCTGGTGGCTGATCCCTGTGGATGACCTGGCATGTAGCCCCTGGCAGGACTGAGCCTGGGAGAAGGTCCAAAGCCAGGAGTCTGTAACCCAGGTGGTCCCTGTCGTGACTGAGCTGCAGGACCCCCAACCCAGCACTGTCAGCTCACATCACACAGTCACAGCTGTCACTGCAGCAGAGACCTCTGGCTCATGCACTGCCCCGGGTGCTGGGCCAGGTCAGGAGATGTTTCCATGGCATTTAACTCTCCCAAATTCCATGATAGCTGTCCCCTTCTCCTTGGCTGTGTCCTTGTCCTGCCCTAAAGCAAGACATCCCTAAGAACACATTGAACACCGAGGTGAAAATCTGAGTATTGAGTACCCAAACCGAACAAAACATTCTGGAGCAGATAAGATCTGATTAATTAGGTTATGCAAATCACATCACTCATGAGATACCCAGTCAGAGACTCAGAAGCTCCATTGCTGCCATCCCCAGGAGGATCTGGGCTGTCCTCCAGCTCCTGCAGCAGCAGCAGGTCTGAAGGGGAACTGGGAGCATCTGAAGGTGCAGGGGAGGGCAGGAGGAGCTTGGGGGCTTCTCCTGCCTTCCCACATCACTGGAGTGAATCTCTGTCCCACAAGGCAGGCAGATGCACCTCATTTGTTATTTGCAGTTGGAATTAATTTGCTGTCTGCACATGTGGGAAGGCCCAACCTATTTTTCTCTTCTGACAAGTCTGACACTTTTCCTGCTCTTCTCTTTTCTGTTATTTGGCCTAATTTAAGTCAAGCCACAGCCTCTGCAGTTGGCAGAGCTAAGGCTGCTGCAGTTTGGAGCATCTGTCCTAGAGACTGAATTTACATTTAACCTGCTCCAAGGTTTGACGTGTAAAGGTCCCAGCCATTACCCAGAGAAAGCCCATTTGTGGGTGGTGGGAACAATTGGGTGCCTCAGGCTGTCACGTTCCTGCCCCTGTCACAGAGGAAACAGCTCTGGGAATGAAGAGGTTGGAGGGTCAGACACATCTCCAGCACCATCATCAGCCTGAGCAGAAGCATCACAGTAACAGTGAAATGCAATTTCTCCCCTGGCAGGTTCAAACCACGTTTCTGATGCTCAGTGAATTTTGTGTGAGGGTGAACAGAGAGTGTTGCAGTGGAACTGCTGGGTGTGGATTGTGCAGAAGGTGACAAACTGGTCCTGGCTGCTACAGTCAGGACAAGGTCCCACACACCACCCTGGGGTGTGCCAGGAGCTGCCCACCAGTGACCACGGGCAGTGATGTTTCATTGTCCTCAGCAGAGTGAAAATGGGAAGCAAAGGTGACTTCCTTCCTTTTCCCCTCTTCCCCTTGGATCCCCAGCCCAGGAGGAGCCTGCACTCAGGGCTCAGCTCTCCAGCTCCACTTCCCACCTCTGTGGCCCTTCCAACCCTGTTTTAACCCCACATGTCTCCAGGCCTGCAGAGCTGAGTTGACAGAGGTTTTTTCCCCCTGCAGGAACTTCAACCAACAGTGTGAACTTCTCAGAGCAGCTTCCCCTGAGCCTCAGCCCGGGAGGGACAGGGACAGCTGCTGCTGCCTGGACATCATCCCTGCCAGCTGCAGGGCCTGGCCGCTCTCCTGCCAGACAGGCTGGCTCTGCAGGGTGGCACAGGGATGAGGGACACTGCAGCTCTGCCTCGCCCGTGGCACCTGCCCAAACATGTTAATCAGAGTCACTGGGCAGCTGCCTTGGAGGAGCCCCCACTGTGCCCTGCCAGCACCGACTCACACAAAGGGGCACTGCTGGGGCACTTTGCTGATGCCAGATGTGTTCATTATCTGGCTCTGAATATCAGAGAAGGGTCTGGCAGAACTGGTTCAGCAGCCACGGGAGGATGGGGCTTCCTGGCAGTGTCTGATGTCCTGGCAAGGGCAGAGAAAGCCCTGGGAGCTGCTGCCCAGGGAAGAGACACGTGGAGGGCAAGGCCAAACCTGTGCTGGGACCACTGTGTTCACCCCCACAGTGTGACTGGGACCACTGTGTTCACCCCCACAGGCTGACTGGGATCACTGTTCACACCCCACAGTCTGACTGGGATCACTGTGTTCACACCCCACAGTGTGACTGGGACCACTCTGTTCACACCCCACAGTCTGACTGGGATGACTGTGTTCACACCCCACAGGCTGACTGGGACCACTGTGTTCACTCCCTACAATGTGACTGGGACCACTGTATTCACATCCCACAGTGTGACTGGGACTACTCTGTTCACACCCCACAGTCTGACTGGGATCACTGTTCACACCCCACAGTCTGACTGGGATCACTGTGTTCACACCCCACAGTGTGACTGGGACCACTGTGTTCACACCCCACAGTGTGACTGGGACCACTCTGTTCACACCCCACAGTCTGACTGGGATCACTCTGTTCACACCCCACAGGCTGACTGGGATCACTGTTCACATCCCACAGTCTGACTGGGACGACTGTGTTCACACCCCACAGGCTGACTGGGACCACTGTCTTCACACCCCACAGTGTAACTGGGACCACTGTGTTCACACCCCACAGAGTGACTGGGACCACTCTGTTCACACCCCACAGAGTGACTGGGACCACTCTGTTCACACCCCACAGAGTGACTGGGACCACTCTGTTCACACCCCACAGAGTGACTGGGACCACTCTGTTCACACCCCACAGAGTGACTGGGACCACTCTGTTCACACCCCACAGAGTGACTGGGACCACTCTGTTCACACCCCACAGAGTGACTGGGACCACTCTGTTCACACCCCACAGAGTGACTGGGACCACTCTGTTCACACCCCACAGAGTGACTGGGACCACTCTGTTCACACCCCACAGAGTGACTGGGACCACTCTGTTCACACCCCACAGAGTGACTGGGACCACTCTGTTCACACCCCACAGTGTGACTGGGACTACTCTGTTCACACCCCACAGTCAATATCTGCCCTGTGTTCTGTGAGTTCTGGAGCCAACAAAAGCTAAGAAATCAAAGGATTCTCCCAAAGTGCTCACTGCAATTAGGAAGGAGAGTGTGAAGGCATCTCATGAATGCTCAGCATCAGCAGATGGCCTTTGAAGCCTTCCCATCTTCTGCATGAATGGTTGTCTAGTGGTTGAGCAGCTGGTTAAGCATCTGGAGGCCAGGACTCCCACCCCTGCTCTGGCCAAATCTCTTTGTCCTCTCTGCCAAATGAAATGGCATTTCCTTTGTCTGCCCAGTCATCGGGGTGGGGACTGGGGGCAACTTGGATCCTTCACCCAAGAAACTGTTGCTGTTGACGTGTTTGCTTGTGAGAAAAGGTCCAAAAAAGGTGTCTCTGGTAGGGTGTGGTGGGGGGATAAGGGGATTAGTCACTCCCAAATAACCCAGAGGTTTGGGCATCAGCAAAGGCACACCCAGTTCAAGTCACAGCTGAGCCTCGTCTGAAGCAGGAACTGGAATCTGCTCTTCTACATGTGATGAAGATCCCAACCACAGGTTAGTCCAGAAAGGACTCGTGGGAAACATTCCAGAGAGCTCAGCCACGCCAAGCACACATCAAAAACCAGCCCCCAGTTGTTTCAGGGCTCCTTCTTTCCCCTCACCAAGGCTCTTGGTTGCTGCCTCTGTCTTGCACTGGTTCCTGTGTGCTGTGTGACAGCCTCAGGCACACTGGGGTCCCTTCAGCTGGGCCATGTCCAGGGGTGTGATGTGCAGGCCAGGTGAGCTCCTCCCTCCTCCCAAACCACTTCCTGATGCTCTCTGGAACCAAAGACTCACCCAAGACTCCAGATGGCCCAAGAGTGCAGGAGCTGAATGGCAATAAGTTGCTGCTCCTGTAGAGTGGAATTGATGCTGATATTCAGTTCTTCATGGAGCAAATTCCCACTTTCACATGGAACTTGTCCTACTTTCCCATCTTTGAGAGCATTTTGTGTGGTAACTCCACTCCAGTTCTTGCCTCTGTTCCCACCTGGGCTTCACCCATTCATTGTCCACATTGCCTGCATGGTGGTTCTCAGCCCTGGGGAGCTCTGGCACTGCTCCTGCCCCTCTCCTACCACATCAGTGGGTCACCTGGGTCACAGCAGAGGCCTCCAGCAAGTCCACCATGGCCTGTCCAGCACCAGGGAGCTGCGTGGGAACCACAGGCAACCACCCAGCCCGGGGCCCTGGCAGAGCTCTGGTCAGAGGCAGGACAGCAGCTCTGCTGGCTGAACCCTCAGCTGGGCAAAGGGCACGTGTCCAAGACAAGCTGGACCACCTGAAGTTACTGGGAAAGGTCTTTATTTTGCACCCATCTCCTTTTTCTGAGAGTCACTTGTTGACAATTTTCTCCTGGTCACCACAGACCTGGTGCCTCCTTTGAGGCTCATGACCCAAAGGGACCTCCTGATTGACCCAGTCGTGTCAAGTGGGGGTGTCTCTGGGATTGCACTGCCAGGCTTTGCAAAAAGCTCAGGAGTTTCACCCTCAGTCTCCAGAAATCCTGCAAGGGGAATTCTCCTGCCCACTGAGCAACGACGTGTCAGGAGCTCAGTCACTGCACCCAGACCACTCCTGGAGCAGGAACCTGAGGGAAGAGAGGCTTGGGATGTGGCCTTAGAGCAGCACATTCCTGTCTGAATGCCGTGTCTGCTCCACTGTCTGCTGGAGGAAGTGAATTCCACAGCTGCTGCCCCGGTGGAAAAAGCTCTTCTCCAGCCTCCCACGTCTCCAGATGAGTTTGCCAGACATGAAGGGCTTGAGCTGGGCTGTTTCTGGGAAGTTCTGTCCATCTGCCTCTGGGAAACCTGTTTGCTCTGAAAACTCTCAGCTTAGGCAACCAAAACTGGGCCTTCTGGTGGTGCCTGTGAAGCTCAGCTGAGCCCTGGGTGTTGCTCCCCAGCGTTGCCCAAGATGCTCTGAGCTGACAGGGCTTCCAAAACAGCCCAGCTCACCTCAAACCAGGGGCTGGACTTTGGCCATCCCAAGGGATCCCTCCCAGCTCAGGACCTTCTGTGACTGATTCTGTGCTAGTGGGAGTTCAGTGCTAATTCCTGCAGGACAATGAGCCTCCAGGGCAGAATGTCCTCAAGCCTTATACGGAATGGAAATCCCTTCCAGTTCAAAACATTCTGTCACCCTGTAAGGAAAGGTTGGTGGTGCCCATGGAAATAAAACCAGACTAGTTCCATGTAGACCTTTTCCTTGGGGCTGGCCCTGTGCAGGGTTAAGAGCTGGACTCGGTGATCCTTGTGGGTCCCTTCAAACTCAGCATGTTCTGGGGTTCTGTGATAAATCCCCACGTGGCCTTGTGTGGCAGTTCTCACCCAGTGTCCACCCAAACCTCCAGGTCCCCCATTTCCCAGAGGGAAAGGGAAAAGGAGAAAAGGCAAAAAAAACAGCTGAGAGATAATGGCAAAGCAAACTCAGAGTGGCTGAAATACTTCAATTTATTACTAACAAGAGAAGAACTAAAAAGTAAGAAATCAATGTGTCTTAAGCACACCTTTCTCCTCCCACTCCTCCCTCTTCCCAGCACTTCCAGGGAGCAGGGAATGGGGGTTTGCAGTGGGGTGTTGGTTCTGCCATTGCTCTTGTCCTGGGGGTCACCCCAGGGGCTGCAGGGGGGTCTGTGCCCCCCGAGGGATCTCCAGGGGCTGCAGGGGGGGCACAGCTTTCAGTCCTTCCCCCTCTGCTCCCGTGGGGTCCCTCCTTCTCCTCCTCCTGCTCCCACCTTGGGCTCTGTGTTGTTCTCCCATGGCTGCAATTCCCAACTGCCCCACACTCCTCAATTCTTCCCTCTGTTCTCCCAGAGCTGGCACTGGGATTCTCCATTGGCTCCACTTTGGCCACCAGCAGGAGGTCCCTCCTGGCCCTGGCTGTCCTTGGCTCCACAGGACAGGGGAGGCTTCTGGCAACTCCTACCAGAAACCATCCTGGCAGCCCCCCCTGCTACCAAAATTCATCTACAGAAACCTGTGACACCTTGCAGGACTGACAAATGCAGAGCAAGAGACACACTTGGTATTCCCCCCCAGTGAAGATGTCAGTGAGAACATTCTCTGGGACTGCAAAAGGAATCACCTGACTGAGGTTAATAAACTGGGAGATCAGAAACTGGAGCAAGCAGAGGCTGCAAATGCTCACAAGGCTGCTGCAGCTCTGCACGTTGTGTCAATGCAGCCACTTAACTGGAAGGAAGAATACAATTTATCTGGAGGCCCAACATGATGGATAAGCCATTTTCCAGAATGGGAGCAAGGAGGGCTCCTCAAAACACACTGGACAACTCAGACTCTGCCTTTTGGCATGGGGAAATACATGGAGAGAAAAATTAAAGAAAAAAAGAGAAAAAAAAAAAGAAAAAAAGAAAAAAAAAAGGAACAATCTGAGAGTGATTTTGAGACTGATTTTCTTATCTTTGTTGAGCAATTTCCTTTTACCTTTCCACTGAGAAGCTTGTAGGGCAGGAACCTTTTCTCCTTTCCCATCCTGAGAGGTGTCTGTGCTAACAGGAGATGGCCCTGAATCACCTCATGCAGGTGGGGCTTTGTGTCTCCCATCAAGAGACACTTCTAACAGTGAGTTGTGACCATCAAGGTGCATGTGGTGAACTCAAGATCATTTCCTTGGTGAATTCTTAGAGGTTGGATGTTTGTCTGACAAAATGTGCCCCTTTGAACCCTTAGTGCCTGTTCCCATCAAAGAAACAGAGGAGAAAATATTCCTGCTGCCTTGAAAGAGCCCTGCTGTGTCTGCACTGAGGACCTGGAATGGGGCTGGTCCTGCCTTTTCAGTGACCTGTCCCAGCACCCGCACTGGGGATGAGGACCTCCCCATCTCCTGAGCATCACATGGCATTTGTCCCCATCCTGTTCCCAGGAAGGGTCTGACAGTCTCTCTGCATCTCCCCTGGGGGGGTGGGCAGGCCCTGGCACAGGGTGCCCAGAGAAGCTGTGGCTGCCCCATCCCTGGAAGTGTCCAAGGCCAGGCTGGATGGGGCTTGGAGCAATGTGGGCTGGTGGAAGGTGTCCCTGCCCATGGCAGGGGTGGGATGAGATGGTCTTTAAGGTCCTTTCCAACCCAAACCACTCTGTGATTCCGTGATCTTGGTTTGCATCCTGCAGACAAAGGGAAGTGGGCTGTCCCAAATGTCCAAAGACCCCTGAGCATTAGGAAGCTTTTGTCCTGGGTGCAGATTGACCCTGTGCCTGAGAGTTGGGCCACCAGAGATTGGGATCAGTGCAGAGGTCAGCTGATGGAAGATGTTGACAGCAAAGAAAGCCCAGTGACTCCTGAGGCCACAACTTTGTACTTAAAACTCCGGGAGCAGAGATGGATGTGCTGAAGGACAACTTGTGGAGGGAGAAATACAACTTTCCTTAGAGGAAACCATCGAATGGTTTCAGTTGGAAGAGACCTCAAAGCTCATCCAGTTCCACCCTTGTCATGGGCAAGGACAACTTCCACCAGCTCAGGTTGCTCCAAGCCCCATCCAACCTGGCCTTGGACACTTCCAGNAACCCTGACTCCTTAGAGGAAACCATCGAATGGTTTGGGTTGGAAGAGACCTCAAAGCTCATCCAGTTCCACCCTTGTCATGGGCAAGGACACCTTCCACCAGCTCAGGTTGCTCCAAGCCCCATCCAACCTGGCCTTGGACACTTCCAGGGATTCAGGAGCAGCCACAGCTTCTCTGGGAACCTGTGTCAGGACCTGCCCACCCTCCCAGCCAACAATCCCTTCCCCATATCCCACCCAGCCCTGCCCTCTGTTCACTTTATCTCCTGCCCCACTGCTGGCTCTGCTTTAGGAACCACGTGGTGAACAGAAAGGGTTTCATAGTCCATCACTAACAGCTGTCAAAGGTGGCTTCCCAGTGACTTAATGCTCCAGACAGACCTTCCTTGGTGTCCTGAAGGCACATTCCAGTGCCCCACAAGCCCAGGGGTGTTGCTGTCACACTGACACCATTGTGTGCTTATGGCTCTAATGATTAACCAGAGGTGAGCCCAGTTCCCCTCCCCTGGCACTGCCCAGCCCCCACCCCACGGGGGAAAGCCCTGGGCAGGTGACAGGCCATGGGCACGGCTGCCTTTGGGCTCGGCTGCCAAGCTGGGGTGGAGGCGTTGGCAGATTTGGTGTGCCCACACTCCTGTGGTGATGTGACACAGCCCAGGGTCCCGTGGGCGGCAGCTGGGCAACCCTGGAACCAAGACTGGGGGGGTTTCTCAGCCAGAAGAAATGGGATCATCCCCTGTGACAGTCTGTGGTGCTTTGCATTTTTGCGTAAAAGCCAAGGATTTCTGACAAGGTCCCCTCATTCCCAGTGTTCCCCAGCTTTGGTTCTCACCTCCCAACCACTGGAAACTCAAACCACACACTCATCTGCTCTAATCCACCACCAACCACACCAACCAACATCTGAAAAAGACCCAAGGTCTGGGGTTTGCTGGCAACTGGACCTCCCCAGATGGAAGGTGGCACTGGAAAGTGTCTCATAGGTACTTAAAAATAAAATAAATCTTTTGAAAATGTGCCCCAGCAGTGGGGATTTGAAACAACTGAGGCTGCTGGTTGCAGCTTCAAAGCCCCATGACATAAGTTGTTAATAGCCTTGGGATCCCTCCAGCCTTGTTGGGCAACTGAACCAGCACAAGCTCCTGCAGACTCGGGCATGGCTGTGAGGGAGAACCTTGGCAGGAGAATCCAGTCCCTGGGCACCCTGCAGCCTTGGCACGGGGGGCTCAGGGGTGGCAGAATCCGTGCAGACCCCATGGGAGAGACGCTCCAAAGGCCTGGAGGTCCAGTGAAACGAGGAGTGTGTGTGATGGGTGAAAGGAAGAGCTTCAGAGAAGCAAAAGGAGAAGTGACACAGGAGGGGAGCAGCCCAGTGAAAACAATCAGAAATTGGAGCTTGTTCCCTGGTCTGGTGGGGTTGTTTTCCCTGGAATGATCTCACAGCAGTTGGATAAAGAAGAGCCCCCCTGCTGCAGAGGTGACCCTCTGTCGGCCCCTCCCTGCCCTCCTCCTCTGGGGCTTCTCCACCAGCACTGATGCCCTGAGTGCCTCTTAAATCAGAGAGACAAACCCCTTACACACCCCCGTGGGACGGGACACGGTCAGCAGGTGCTTCCAGGCACAGCTCCAGAGGCATCCAAGGCTTGTGTGCTGGGGGACCAAGAGGGAAGGACTCATCCTGTGGGCAGAGTGATGGCATCAACTCCCTCTGTGCCACTCCCCTCTGGGTCTCAAGGCTCTTGTTGGGGTGATGGTTTGTAGGACAGAGACCTCGAGGCACCAGCTGGTGTGAAGTCACGTGGAGAGGCCGATGCCAGTGGGGGCTCAGAGAGGGTCTCCAGTGACCTGGGGCCAGAGCAGCTCCAAGGAGATGAGGCCTCTCTGCCTTTCCTGTGGCTGTTCATGCTTGAGGAAGGTGTTTGTGGTTTGCACTTTGCTCTGTCAGGATGAGGGAGGAGGAGGAGGAGGAGGAAGTTCCTCTCCTCCCACTCAAGAGGCATCTCCCCTCTCTAGAAGCTCTGCAGGATCGAGGTGAATCCTCTTGTCTGGCACATCTCAGAGCAAAGGTGAAGTCAGGAGGCCCTTTCCTACCCCTGGGATCACCTCTGGGGCAGGTGACAGTGTCTGTCTCCTTCAACCACAACGTGCATGTCCCAGAGATTCCTGGGGGAGGCAGAGAGAGCAGAGGAGGTTGGGATAAACCCAAGTTGTGCTGGGGGACAGTTGTTACCCGAGATGTTGCCTTTTGGAGAACCAACTCCTTGAGCTGTGAACTGTTTCTATGGTGGAAAATGTTTGTGGCAGAGGTAGAGGATGGGACCTTTGCAGGTGAACTGCTGGGGAGCCACGTGAGCCTGGCTGGAGCTCCACAAAAGGGAAGGTGCCCACAGGGGTGTTATTTTCTATCTCAGAGGTTGAAATAACCCCTGAGTGCTTGGCCTGATTTTCCTTTGGAGCTTCATCTCCCTGCAGGCAGTGGATGGAGGTCTCTCCTGAAGGTGGGATGATGGAACCTCAGTGAGGTTTTGTGGAAAACAGAGTGAGAAGAGTGAACAGAATGTGCCCTCTGACTGATCTCTGGGAGAGCAGAACTCAAGCACGTTGGTGAGAGGGAGGATTTCTAAACAGAGCCCTTCAGGACCCGCTCTGGACTAAAGCATCCCACAGAATTTCATGGATAGTCATCTCCTTTCTCCAGTTTTTTTCTTCACTAGTGTTTCAAAGAGCTTTCCAGCTCCATTCCGGGCCTTAAAAAACACAGAGGGGACCCCATCTCTTGTAAATCCTGGGAATCTGCAGCCTCCAAGGCCAGGACAGAGTTCACCCTTATGAAAGGACTTTTTCCCTCTCCTGCCCACACATCCTGCCGGTGTCGGGGGCTCTTTGCTTCCATGCGACACTGCCCTCTCATGGAACAGCAGGGATTGGGCATTCCCGCATATCCCTCTGAAAGGGGAGCAGGGATGGAGGAACAATTCCTACGGTGGGATGTGGGCAGGTTGCTTTGGAAATGTCCACTTGTCATTGAAAGAGGTGAGCCCTGAGCTGGGGGTCCACCAGCTCCTTCACCAGGTGACCACGAGGATGGGAGGCACCGCTGGGACATCCTGGGGCTGATACAAGGGGAGAAGCATCTGGAAGAGGGAAACTGCTGAGGAGAAAGGGCCAGATCCTGGAGAAGGGAGGTGAAGGCTGGCAGGGTGGAGGCTGCTGGGAGCTGCAGACACGATGGTCCCCTGTTCCAGGAGAAATACTTCTGAGCCAGGCACCTGGAGATGCCTGACCATGGCCAGAGACACGAGGGGAGGGATGGCATGGAACACCTGGGCAGGAGGTCGGTCTAGAGACATCCCAAGGGCCCTCCCCACCTGAATTATCCCCCGTTCCCACGAGCTGTGCCCACAGCCCCTGAACTGCAAGCCTGGGATGTCCATGGCAGCTCTGGTGGCCTCACACTCCTGGGGCTCTGACTCTTTCCTGTGGGCAGTGGTTCATCTGCTGGGGGTGTGAGAAGGTGGGGGAGGATCTGCTGGAAATAAGGACCGGGGCCACAGGGTCTTCTGGGCCCTTCAGAGACAACAAGAGAAGGTGCTGCAGGAGGGACAGGAAGGAAAAGCAATTTGGTTGGCAGGTTCCAGCTGATGAAGTTTGCTCTTGTGCAGGTTGGTTCCTCTGGCTAAGGCGGGTCAGAGGAGACCTGGGGATTCAAAGGATTCCTTCCACTCAGGGCATGTCAACACTTTTCCTTTCAATGGGAAAAGTTCAAGAAGCTCAAGATCCTTAGAAACTCCTGCAGCTCCTGCTCTCAGCCAAGGGCTCCGAGCACTGCCTGGGCTGGAGCTCCTTCAGCCTCAGGAGCTGAGGGAGAGGAACAGCAGCAGCTCAGAGGACAGGCTTTACCGAGGCTTTCAGGCTGGGTGTCTCTGCCAGGCACCTCCCCTGGGCTTGGGGTTTGTCACTGGTGTAATGGGAAGGCTTTTCCCCTTCAGATGCCTCCTGTCGTTCCACAGAGTCAGAGGAATGAGAGATGGCAAACACCTTGTGAGGTCTTGAGTCTCTGCTGAAGGAGGGTGGGCAGATCCATCACATTCCTGTCGTGTTTCAGGCCTTGGCCATGAGTTCTGTGTCTGCAGTCAAAGCAAACTGGGCAGAAGCCAAAGCACCTCCTCCCTCATCCGAGTCTTCCTTTCCCGAGGAGGATGACACGTCCCCACACAAGGAGCTGGTTCCCTCTCCTCGGTTCAGAGCATCTGGTGACGAGGCAGCTGAACCTCTCCTGGTCTCTCCTGTGCTGCCCCTGCCCTGCTTCCCGTGGTTGGCACTCTCCCAGCTATTCCCACTCCTGCTCAGCTGTGGAGTGGCTGCTGTTGGAGCAGTTCACCCCCAAGCAAGCCCTGCCCACGTCTCCTGCTGCCCCTCGTGGTCCTTCCCCTTCCCCTCAGCTCTGCTGCCCCACCGATGTCTGTCCCTCAGGGAAATCCTCCCTCCTGGGGAGGATTTGGAATAAACAGAACAGATGCTGACTGAGTTTGCCCTCCTAAGAGCTGAGAGCTTGCCAGGCTGGCTGGCTTGATGTCTCCTGAAGGTTTTGTGCTGCCTGGCCCATGAGATTCCTGACTGGAGCAGAGGGAACAGTGTCTTAGGGGGACATTCCCACATGCCCATGTGGAGACAGCAAGTTGTAGGTTCAATGTCACTGACAAGGCTTTCCAAAAGGCCTTTCCTTCCCACCCTTGTGGCACAGGGTAGCACATGGTTCCTTTCCCACCTTGGATGAGCTCTTCTCCTTCATCCACCTGGGATGGTGGAACTCGTGGGCACCTTCCCGTGCTTCATGTCAGGAGGAAATGCACTGGGATCAGGGTAACACTGGCACAGGGTGGGATTGTTGGGGGGTCTGTGCAGGGTCAGGACTTGGACTAGGTGATCCTCAGGGGTCTCTTCCAGCTCAGGATGTTTTGTGATTCTGGGGTTCTGTGAAACCTCAGCAGTGCCAGGAGGAGCATGGAAAGGTGAAGGTCACAGCACCAGAGCACAGGTTGTCACTACTCTGTGCAAGCAAAGAAGATGTGCCTGTTCTCAGCTGACCTAAAGTACTTCCTGGCTCCATGTGGACCCTCTGGAAGTATTTCTCCCCCCATTTCCCAGGGGACACCTCAGTGGGGAGCATGGTGACAGCTCACCTGTCCAGCAGTGTGACCCACAGAGAGGACAGTGCTCCAGGCCATGGTGGCTCTGCTGGGCTGATGCACAAGACCTGCTGATGTGGCCCCATTTCTGGCCCTGGAGTCCTCAGCAGTGCAGCCACGTGTGCTACAACCACAGGGAGCTCTCCTGTCCCTGGCACTGCTGAGGGGGTCAGGGTTGAGCACCTGGGAAGTTGATGCCCAAAAAGAAGCTGTGGCTGCTCCACCCTGGGAGTGTCCAAGGCCAGGTTGGCCGGGGCTTGGAGCAATCTGGGCTTGTGGAAGGGGTCCCTGCCCATGGCAGGGGGTGGAACAAGATGAGATTTAAGGTCCCTTCCAACCCAATCCACTCTGTGATTCCGTGGCTCTTTATATGAGCTCCTGTGTATCCAGCACTGGTCACGCTGTGAGCACTTCTCTCAACATTCAGGGAGAAAGAAACAAAACTAAGATTAAACCCACCAAATGACTCTGTCCCCAGATGTCCTTGTCCATTGTCCCAGTGCACAGAGTAAAGACTGAGTAACAACAACAGCTCTGCAATGGGAGTCCACAGAGAATAATCCCCTGGTTTGCTCTGGGATTATAAACCTACAGGGACATACGTGAGTCGTGCCAGGAGATGCAACTCCAGTCACCTCCCCCACTCTGAACAGAGCCCTGGAGAGCTCACCTTGAAAGGCCTCCCTCAAAGTTCTCCTTCAGACACTTCCCATTGCTTGGAATTCTGTCCCTGCAGCTGGGGCTTGGAGCATCCCTAAAACCACAAACCTGCTTCAAACCCCAGTCATTCCATGCACACTGCCCCCAGTGCTGAGCTGGGTTCTGGTTTTCGTTCATCTGAGATTCTGTCAGAGCCTGAAAGAGTTGAATTTTCGGTTTTCCATGGCAGGAGAGGGGGCATGGGAAGCACAGACCTTCCATGGGCTGCTGTTGGGGGTTGGTGGAGAAGCTGTGGACACAGAAATCAGCCCACAGGGGTCAGAGCTGTGGGAGGAAGGGATGAAAAAGGGTCTCTGAGTACAAAATGTTGCTGTAAAATGGTGAGTTTGGGAACATATCATGTGTTCTTATAAATACTGTAAAACCACCTCAGCCTGGCCTGAGCACAGGCACCATCCCTGCCCCCTTAACTCCAACCTGCTTGTGTCAGTGTCAGTGTGGGGAGCTTGGCACCACCCAAATTCTGCAAGACCTCCCTGACCTTCCAGGAGTGCTGGACTAACTCTGGGTCTCTGCAGAAATAAGTCCCAGCTTTGTTAGGTGGGGCCCAGCCTTGAGAAACAGCTGAATGGCTCAAATGAAGTGAGCTCAAAGGTAAAGCCATAAATGAAACCTTTGGCCAAGTCAAGACCAGGACAGAAGAACCAGGACTTCCAGGACCACATCCAGGCAGGAACTGACTGCCAGCAATCAGAAACAATTTCTGGGAAGGACATTCAAAGAAAGCACCTGGAAAACCGAAGCCAAGGCACTCCTGAGGGAACCCTGCAGCCCATCCAGCAGCGCAGCCTGTGCTGGGGGCAGAGGGAGAAGGGTCAGAAGACACATGGGAAGGAGACAGCAAATGAATGTGTTACCTGCACTGCCCCAACACCCCCAGAGGACCCCTCTGGCCAGCTCAGAGAAGGGCTGGGTGTGCACATTGAGGACCAACCCACGGCTGTCCAGCCTAAATTCCCCGCCGTGTCTCCCTCCACCGGGAGCAGCTCAGTGCTTGGTCCCTTTGCGCTCCATGGGATTTTTCCCGAGGGTTTCCCGAGGCCTCAGCAGGTCTCCCATTGTGTGCTGCCCCTGCCCAGACACAGGAGCAGGTACCTGACAGCAGGTGGGGTGATGCAGCCCCCCAGCAGGGCTGGGCTCTGCCCCCTCTGCTCCTTAGATCACTCTCTGAGCAGGTCCCAGCAGAATTTTGGGTGCCACACGTGGCAAGGAGTAACTAAAAATACCAAGGTATTCAAAGAGGAGGGGATGTCAGATGGCACAGCCAGCTGGGATTTTAAAACCTGGAGCCAACAGTGCTGAGAGATCCACGTTTGCCATCAGGAGGGAAGGGATGGAGGCTGCTGCCTGAACTCCCACAGAGCACAGGGAAGGCAAAAAACACTTGAAAATACCTTTCCAAAGACAGTCCTGCCTATGGATGAAGCTCCATATTTCCCAAGGCTGCTCCTGGAGCACAAACATGCTGAATGTTGTTTTCAACATGCAAATTACCTTTATCTTCCAGTGTCATTTCAATATGTATCTGCTGCTGAAGGAAACACACATTTTGTATGCATTTGGTTGTTTAAAGACCTCACCAAATAACCCTTCACCACCCGGATGCACAAGTGGACATGGACCTTCCACACGAGCTGGCACCGATCTCTGCTCTCTGTGAGCAGGGACAGGACGTGGGGGAACAGCTGGAGCTGTGCCAGGGCAGGGGCATCTCAGGGAAAGGTTCTCCTTCCCCCAGAGGGTGGTGGGCACTGCCCAGGCTCCCCAGGGCAGTGGGCACGGCCCCGAGGCTGCCAGAGCTGCAGGAGGGTTTGGATGATGCTCTGGGGCACAGGGGGTGACTCTTCGGGCTGGGGCTGTGCAGGGCTGAGGGATGGACTGGAAAATCCCTGTGGGTCCCTTCCAGCTCAGCATCTTCTGGGATTCTGTGCTCTTGGGATGCAGGATGTCCCGCTGAGCAGGGACCTGCAACAGCCACCCCTGGAGGAGCTCCAGTGATCAGGCAGTGTGTCCTGGGATCTACTGGGGTGTCCCGGGAACTTCTGGGGTGTCCAGGGAAGGGCTGGAGCTGTGTCAGGGCAGGGTCAGGGGGGATCTCAGCAAAAGGTCCTTCCCCCAGAGGGTGGTGGGCACTGCCCAGGCTCCCCAGGGCAGTGGGCACGGCCCCGAGGCTGCCAGAGCTGCAGGAGGGTTTGGATGATGCTCTGGGGCACAGGGGGTGACTCTTGGGGCTGGGGCTGTGCAGGGCTGAGGGTTGGGCTGGGTGGTCCTTGGGGGTCCCTTGCAGCTCAGCACACCCTGGGATTCTGTGGTTTTGTTGACCTTGTCCTGCACAGGAGCATCCCCGGCTCACGCCCAGCACTGACAGAGGTCTCACCTCCCCTTCTGCTGCCCAGACACAAAACATTCAGCGTTATTTGCACCAAGGATGCCCCAAACACTCCCTGAGCCCACATTCCAAGGAGCCCTGGCCTGGCCTCTCTCTTCAACACTTGACCCCAGGAACCCTCTGCTGTCCCCCCGATCCCCTCCCTGCCCAGCAGAGCTGCCAGCAGTGCCCACCCCCAGCAGCCCCTCTGGGCACTCTGGGAGGGGGGTGGGCAGTGGTGGGTGCAGGGGCAGCCGGGGGTGGTGCTGCACATCCAGAGCAGGGCACTGGGAGCCCCCTGAAGCATCTGGGGTCTCTCTGGGCTGGGCAGGTTGTTGGGTCCCTGTTGGGGGTGGGAGTGGGAGCTCCAGACAGAGCTCATCAGAGCAGCTCCTGTTGAGTCAGGAGGTGCAGAAAGGACCCCTTTGCTTTCTCTGCTCCTCAGAGGGGAGTCTGGGCTAGGCTGGGTCTAACACGAGCTCAGACTTTGTCAGGGAGTTGTAGGGGACCACAAGGTCTCCACTGAGCCTCCTTTCCTCCAGGGACAAATAAGAGCCCTGCAGAGCTCAGGGAAAGGCTGGTGCTGCTGCAGAGCAGGAGTTGGAGGGAACATCTTCCACAACCCAGAGGTTTGACCACCCTTTGTGGTCCTCAGAAAGTGGCTCTGGCCTGGCTGTTCCTCAGCAGCTCTGCAGCCAAAGCACTGAGGCTGCTGCAGTGCTGAGTGGCACTCCCTGCTCCAGCCTGACCTCCAGGACATCACTGGTTATCCAGAACTACCTGATGGTCACTGGGAGGGAAAGGATGTTCTCTGGGGAGAGGTGCCGGATCTCAGCACTGCCAGAAAGGTCCTTTCCTGTTGGGATTTGGACATCAAAGTGTCAGGAACCCGACTGGATTCCAATATATTGAAGGCAGATCTTCTTCCCCACCAGTCCAGACCTTTCTCCCTCTCTCTCAATAGCCCTGATGGGGACAGGTGAAAGCTGAAATCATTTCAGCACAAGTGACTTGGCTTTGGCTTTGAGAAGAGCTGTGCCATCTGACCCAGGACCCAGCAGGGAAGTCCCACTGGGGATGCTTTCCCTGGGAAGCAAGCCTGCCTTGTTCCTCTCCAGCTCAATCCCCTCCTAATGGGAATTAAACCAAACAAAGCAAGGATCTGGGGGGGAGGGGGGTGATATCTTGCCTGTGATAAATGGGCAGAACAGCTTGTCAGCTCTTGGACACTTGGGCTTCCTCCGTGTCTGCTTCCGTGTCTGCAAGTTTGTCTGAAGTTTCTAAAGCTGGTTTGGGACTAATTGAAGATCTTATCTGTCCTGACAAACTTGGCCTATCTTGTACTCTTTAGTTTTCTTATCTATAGAACAACTTGCCTTTAATAAGAACAAGAAATATGGGCATCCCTACCTGGCATTGCTAAGAATAACAATGGCACTTTCTAGACAAATATCATTTTGGATAAAGGACTTTGCTTGGCCAAAGTCTGCTTCTCTAGACAAGACTAGCAAGCCTTCTGTGGTGGCTTTGGGAAAACATCATTAATCAGCAGAGATTAGCAGTCAGCAAATTCTTTCTGCAGATATCAAGGGTGGCTGGGGAATGTGCCCATTGGGGTGGGGAGCTGTGCCCCACGGGCCCCACCCTGGAGCTGCAGCTCTGGTTGCTCAGCAGCTCGTTGGAACCACCACTGAAACCCCAACACAGGCTGTGTGAAATCCCTCTCATTTAACTCAGTAATGGCCAGTGGGCTCAGCTGGGAGTTCTTTTGTTTGTCTGGGGTTTTTATTTTGTATTTTTTAATATCACCCTCTTTAAAATCCATTGAAATCTATTTTCAACAAAGCCTCTCTGTCTGAGGAGAGACAGAAGGTGCTGAGGGCCAGGCAAGGGCTCTGCTCACACCCTGAAGCCATGAGGGGTCTCAAAGCCTGCAAAGGTGACAGGAACGGCCAGGCAGGTGGGTGTTGTGCCCTGGTTCATCTGCCAGCAGTGCGGAGACACTGCAGAGAGGATGGGGCACGGCCACCTGCCTTTGCTTTAGTCTGGCCTGGCTGGGTGAGACCAGTGAGGTTCTGTCAGCCTGAGGACTCACCTGGCAAGGCAGCTCTCAAAGCTGCATCCTCATTGCTGTCTCCTGAAGAGAACTCCAAAACCTTGGCTCATTCAGCAGAACAAAGACTAAAACCTTCTGCAAATATATCAGGGAGCAGAAGATCAGGAAGGTTTGCAAATGATTAAAGTCAAGGACCACAGTGATGCAAAGAGATGAGTATGAACATGCCATGGGTTTCCTTCAGCTCAGGTGGTGGAGGTGGGGCAGAAGCTGAGGGACCCACCTCATCCTAAAGCAGACCTTGACCCAGCTCATCCTAAACCAGAGCTTGATCCACCTCATCCTAAACTAGAGCTTGATCCACCTCATCCTAAACCAAAGCTCGATCCACCTCATCCTAAAGCAGAGCTTGACTCGTTCCTTCAAAGGACTCTGCAATGTGAGAGTGTGCACTAAAAGGCCCCAGAAGGTCCCTGGAGCCTGAGGACCTGACCTGAGAGGGGCTGATGCCCATGTAGGAGGGCTGGTTCATGCTCCAGGGTCTCTGTGGCAAATGGGGCCCTGAAGGAGTGGTGAAGCCCTCCACAGGGTCTCCAGGGAAGTGGTGGGGTCAGGACCCCTTGGAACTGTCCAAACCCTGGTGGACATGGCACTCTGTGATGGGGTGTGGTGGGGTTCAGTCAAAGGCTGGTCTCGATGACTTTGGAGGTCTTTTCCAGCCTTGATGCATCTGTGATTCTGTGAAAGCCAAATGACTCGGGCTTGGACATTCCTGCTTTCCCTGCCCCTCCTTTCCTTCTAATCCTCCACGCTGCAGTTTGACCCATGGAACCAGCAGAGTGATTCCCACCACAGGAGGTGAGAGCTGAAGTGCAGAAGTTGTTCCCAAGTTGTTTATCTGGTTTTCCTGCCCATTTTACCCAGTGCAGAACTGCAGCAGGGATTTAAGGCAGCAGAGCACCTGCACTGTTGGGGAGGAACCTCCCCCAGCACCTTCCAAAGCCACCAGCTGGCTCCGAGGTCTCCTCCTCACACCTCCCTGTCCAGCCAGCAATGGGAATGTGTCAGGGCCACAGCCATGGCAGGAAAGGGGGATTTCTGGGAAATTCAAATCCACTACATGGGATTTCCAAGGGCTAAATGTGGAAAGAGAAAAACCCAAGTGGTTTGAATGACTTAACTGAGCCAAGAGAACAAGGAGTGGCTGAAATGGGAGGGAGGTCAGGCAGGACAGAGGCAGGAACGGAGGGAGGGAGGGAGG
>VXAU01003086.1:137243-152344 GCA_013399695.1 Formicarius rufipectus
AAGGAAGGAAGGAAGGAAGGAAGGAAGGAAGGAAGGAAGGAAGGAAGGAAGGAAGGAAGGAAGGAAGGAAGGAAGGAAGGAAGGAAGGAAAGAAGGAAAGAAGGAAAGAAGGAAGGAAAGAAGGAAGGAAAGAAGGAAGGAAAGAAGGAAGGAAAGAAGGAAGGAAAGAAGGAAAGAAGGAACAGACATCGACAAGTCATAGGAACTTTGGGAAGTTTCAAAGCCCTTCTTTAAGGCTTTCAGCCATGAGGGACGTTGAGGCTGGTTCCAGGAAGCTGCTCCCTGGGGATGCAGACCTTGCTCCCAAGACACAGTGAAATGGTCAGAAGGTGGAGGTGGCATTTGCAGTGCTCAGACAAGGGGGCTGTTGGTACCAAAGATCCTAAAGATCTTACCAAGATCATACTATAGTTAAAACTCCCCTCTCAGCTTCAGTTTCTGCTGCCAGACAAGGGAGTCTGGTCTGAAAAAACGTATTTCCAAGGCATGAAACATTTTGGTGTGTCTTCACCACAGGCTGCTGAGGAAATACTTGTCCTGAAGTGCCTCCTGCTTCCTAAAGCTGTGCTGTAGAGACAGGAGCACTCCAGAGGGGGCTGTGCTGCCCCCGGGGCCGCCTCACACTCAGGCAGGAATAGTTCCTGTCAGAGGTTTCTGTAGCTGAATTTTGGTAGCAGGGGGAGCTGCCAGGGTGGTTTCTGGTAGAAACTGCCAGAAGCTTCCCCTGTGCTGTGGAGCCAAGGACAGCCAGGGCCAGGAGGGACCTCCTGCTGGTGGCCAAAGGGGAGCCAATGAAGAATCCCAGTGCCAGCTCTGGGAGAACAGAGGGAAGAATTGAGGAGTGTGGGGCAGTTGGGAATTGCAGCCATGGGAGAACAACACAGAGCCCAAGGTGGGAGCAGGAGGAGGAGAAGGAGGGACCCCACGGGAGCAGAGGGGGAAGGACTCAAAGCTGTGCCCCCCTTGCAGCCCCTGGAGATCCCTCGGGGTGCACAGACCTCCCTGCAGCCCATGGGGTGACCGCCAGCACAAGAGCAATGGCAGAACCAACACCCCACTGCAAACCCCCATTCCCTGCTCCCTGGAAGTGCTGGGAAGAGGGAGGAGTGGGAGGAGAAAGGTGTGCTTAAGACTCATTGATTTCTTACTTTTTAGTTTTACTTCTTCTCTTGTTAGTAATAAATTGAAGTATTTCAGACGCTCTGAGTTTGTTTTGCCATTATCTCTCACCTGGTTTTTGCCTTTTCTCCTTTTCCTTTCCCTCTGGGAAAAGGAGGACCTGAAGGTTTGGGTGGACCCCGAGTGAAAACTGCCACAGTTCCTTCCAAAGATGCTGTGGAGACCCCCAGGACTGAGTGGTGACTTAACCTCAGTTGAGGACCACTGGAACCAACTGAGCAATGGCTGGTCTGAAGTGACCCCTGTGGGAGGGGAAAGGAGCTCATCTCCAGGCAGATGCTGCTTGTTTAACCTGCCTGAGTCCTTGAAGCACCCACAGAGTGCAGCAAGGAGGGCTGGGGGCAGGACACACGTTTAGTCTTCCTAAAGCTCTACCAGAGCTGCTTGGCCAGGTGTTCAGAAGGGCTGGGTTACCACAAATTGAAGGAGCTACCATCAAGGGTGTAAATTATTGTGTGGCAAAGGGAAGGGAAAAAATCATCATTCCTTCACGTGTCCCAAAGGTCCTGAGGGACCTCAGGGATTGGTTCTTGGCTCTGCCAGGCACCCAAACTGCCCTACAGAAGACTCTTTGCTGTGTTGAGTTCTGTTTCCTTTTAGAGTTCTGCTTCTGGTGGACGTCCTTGTCCATGTGCTCACATCTCCCTTCCTACCAGGAGCAGGGCCAAGGCAGGTCAGGAAGTTCAAGTGATTTCATGAACTTCATTTGAGTCTCGACTTTGCCAATGTTTCCACAGTTTACTTCAGTAGAATTATTTATGTGCTTCAAATCCTGAGAGGAGAAGTGGCTGAGACCGTGGCCCCTCTTGCCCAGGGCTCTGTCTGTGCAGCAGCACTGGAGTGGCTGTTTCAGGAGAGCTGCTTTGTGCTGTCCCTTCCCTTGTCCTCACCAGCATCTGGGACTGCTGGACAACAAAAACCTGATAGACATCCAGCCTTGTCCCTTCAAATATGTGTTTATGGCCTGGCTGCCCGGGGATATATCCAGCATATATTCTGTATAGTGATATATCTAATGCTTTCTGAGCCTGCTGACAGGGGCTGCTGCAGGGCCTCTATTGGCAGCAGTGGCAGCAATTTGATCCCACCAGGACAAGGTAGACATCTGGCTGAGTGGACCCCCCTCCTCTGCCAGTCCTCAGCCTCTTGTCCTGCAGGGTCTGGTCCACAGCCCAAGTCAAACATCGCTGTTGATCTTCACCGAGCTGAGCCCTGGAGTGGAAACCTTCTGCAACAACCTGTGTCCTCCTCCCCTGTGCTTGCTCTGAGCCACAGTCAGGATACATTGGATACAATGTATCCCGAATGTATCCAATGGGATGCATTTCACCTGGGGATGATTTTGGAGAACACTCAGTATTGTTCTCTGCGTTCATTTGCAATGGCAAAGCAACTTTATTATGATTTTCTAAGCCCTCTGCCATGGCTGCAATGTGAGTTGTATGGCTAAAATCTGAAATACGCCTTTCTTTGGTAGTGTCAGTATTGCAAAGTGAGCATCTGCACTGTGCTTGGCTCTCAGAAATACAGGAGAGAAACATCTCTTGAAACGCAGCTTGAGGAGACAAAGAATTTCTTCTTCAAAAGTTTGCTTTGTCATGAATCAGAGGGGCTGGAGCATGTCCAGAGAAGGGAATGGAGCTGGGAAGGGGCTGGAGCAGCAGGAGCAGCTGAGGGAGCTGGGGGGGCTCTGCCTGGAGAAAAGGAGGCTCAGGGGGGACCTTTTGGCTCTGCAAGTCCCTGCTCCAGGAACAGGGACAGGAGCAGAGGGAACGTCCTCAGGCTGGGACAGGTTGGATTTTGGGAATAATTTCTTCACTGAGAGGGTTCTTAAGCACTGGCCCAGCTGCCCAGGGCAGGGATGCATTGCCCACCCCTGGAAGTGTTCGCCAACCCCTTTGGGCCATGGTTAGTGGTGAACACTGTTGTGCTGCTGGGCTGACAGGAGGATAATTCTGCAGTTCTAAGAGAAAGCCAAAGTAGGTACCTGAGGCCACCAAACCCAGAGGTGAAGCTCCCTCAGCTGGAATGGAAATCAGAGGAAAACTGTGGTGGGGAATGTCACAGAACACCTGGTGCCAGAGGAAGAATTGGTAATGGAAATGGGACAGCTGAGCACAAAGCAGAGAGGAAAAGCCCTCGAGGGTGACAGTCTGTTCCAAGCTGCTGGAGCCCAGGCCAGGACACACCGTGGTGCTGCTGCCTGGTGTGTCCTCACTGCTCCACTCAAGTGTTCCCCAGCTCAGCTCTAACCCTACAAAACACATGGAGGAGTTGTCCAGGGTGGGGTGGGATTGTCAGAGCCGGAGGGGAGCAGCTCTCTGGGCAGGGAGAACCTGCAAACCTGAGACCAGGGAATGGGGGGAAAGGAGAATCAGGGGAGGGCTTGGCTTGGAAAGGACCTTATAGATCATCCAGTGCCACCCCCTGCCATGGCAGGGACACCTTTCACCAGCCCAGGTTGCTCCAAGCCCGGTCCAACCTGGCCTGGGACACTCCCAGGGATGGGGCAGCCACAGCTTCTCTGCCCAACCTTTGCCAGGGCCTGCCCACCCTCCCAGGGAAGGATTTCTTTCAAATATCCAACCTACATTTCTTCTCTTTCAGTTTGAATCCCTTCCCCTTTGTCCTATCACTACAGTTCCTACCAAAAGGTCCCTCTCAGGCTTCCCTGGGAAGTTGCCATGAGGTTTCCATGCAGCCTTCCCTTCTCCAGGCTGAACAGCCCCCACTCTCTCAGCCTGTCATTGTAGGGGAGGTTCTCCAGTCCCCTTATGAACCTTGTGGCCTCCTCTGGACTTGCTTCAACATTTCCATGTCTTCCTGTTGGGGACCTCAGAATTGTACCCAGCTCTCCAGGAGGGGTCTCACAGAGAAACCCCTCCCTCCATGAGCTGCCCACTCAGCTTTGGATGAAGCCCAGGGCAGGGTTGGTTTCTGGGCTGACAGCACTTTGTGGCTCATGGGGAGCTGTTCATCAACCATCACCCCAAGACCTCCACAGGGCTGCTCTCAAACACTTCTCTGCCCATCCTGTGGCGGGGCCTGGGATTGCCTGGAGCATCTCCCGGGTCTATTCTGAGTGTTCCCATGAAATAGGAAATGCTGCTAAAAAGAAAATAAAATTCAGTAGGATGTTCCATCTTCTGTGAGCACAACAAGAGCAGAAGGACCACAGTCCTGCTGGGAAACAGCCTGTTCAGTGGGTGTGAAAGGATGACATTATTGGTGGAGGTGGAAAGTTCAAAGTCTGGTGTTCAACACACAGTCTCATTTTACTCCAGATGTTCAGCCTCTGCTTGATTGTGAACAGGTTCAGGAGCTCCCTGAGGATGCACAAGGGAACAGACACCCAGCCTGGCCTGTGCTCTCCATCAACATCTCGAACAGCACAGGAGAGACCTTCTGCTGCTGCCACTCTGCCAGTGCCTTTGCAGGCTGGGGAGGGCACTCTGGACCAAGCCAAGCCTTCCCCTGGAGTTCCAGGCACATGGATGTTGTCCTTAGGATGAGTTCAGTCCTTCCCTCTGTGCTGTGAACTAACCCAAATTCCCTGTTGTATTTACACAGGGGGGTCAAAAGTTGCAGTTTAGGGTGACTGCCCAAGGTCTGGGTCACGAGGTGCCTCCTGCCATTCAGTCCACAGAGAAGAGCCAGAGCTGGGGTGAGTCTGTGACACCTCTTGGAGGATGGAGTAGAGAAGGAGCAATTGTTGGTTCTGACTCGGCTTGGAAGTTCTAATGAATGTTTGACCTCAAGGAAATCAAAGCACGTTTCTCTGGAGAACAAACATCTCCACCTCCTGTGGCAGAGCTCCAGCCAAATCCCACTGCTGGTGGAGCCAAAGGCTGATGGGAAGTTTGAGAAGAGCCTCAGTAATGCTCCTGCAGGCCATGAGTCATTGCTACCACATTATCATTATTGTTAATAATAATTATTATTATCACTTCACTATTATTATCACTGCTAGGAATCCACCAGCCAGTCATGGGCTGGAAGTCCCAGTCAGGAAGGAGCCTCCTGTTCCTGGGCAGGGCTGGGTTGCCCTGAGCTGCCAGCTGGGTTCTCTTGAGCTGTGTGTCCACTGAGAGGGGCCTGGCTCCAGCTGGGAGACAAGAATAGGCTGTGTCTTCCAGCCCAGTGCTGGCCATGCTATCTCCAGAAGCCAATTACACGGTAATTCATCTCGGAATTACTCAGTAATTGGAAAGATAATTACCAGGTAACCTGCAACAACCTGCCCCAGATCCTGCAGGGACCGTGCTGGCATGACAAGGGCTGCGTAATTACAGAGCAGCTCGCTGGATGTGCTGGGGAGATAAAGGGCTGCCTGAGGTGTGAGTAAGAGGAATGCAGAGTCAGAGCTCAGAGCCTTTCAGGAGAGCAGCAGATGTGTCATCCTGCCTGACTCCAGGCCAAATCCAACCATCCCCACTCTGCCCTCTGAGGCTGCCTGAGTGACAACCACGTTTCCATCGACTGCACCTTCCAGAGCCAACAACTTCTTGGAGAGACTTGTTGAGGGGAGCCACGGAGGGGTCACCTCAGTGTTAACTGCCCGTCCTCCCCTGAGAGGGACCTGCCTCCACCTCCACCACCAGCTGAATTCCCAGACAGTGCCCCATCTCCTGCAGGCACTGCTGCCTGTCCTTGCCTGCAGTCCTTGCCTCCAGTCCTTGTGCTGCATCTTACAAGGCCTGAAAACCCAGTGATGACTCCACACCTCACCTGAATTGGCACCTTTGATTCAGCAGAATCACAGAATCATTAGGGTTGGAAAAACCCTCCAAAAGCAAGTTCAGCCTTTGACCAAAGCCCCCCATAAACCTCAAGCACGAAATGCCACATCCTCTTGTTTTTTGAGCACTTCCAGGGATGGTGACACCCCCACTGCCCTGGGCAGCTGTGCCAATCTTTGATCCCTCTCTCAGTGAAATCTTTCCTGTCTCCTTGAATCTCCTTGAGACCCTTCTAAGGCTCCCCAGCCACTCCCCTCCCAAAACCTCCTTAGAATCTCAGACTGGTTTGGGTTGGAAGAGACTTTCAAGCACATCCAGTCCCACCCCCTGCCATGGGCAGGGACACCTTCCACCAGCCCAGAGTGCTCCAAACCCCGTCCAACCTGGGCTTGGACACTCCCAGGGATGGGGCAGCCACAGCTGCTCTGGGCAATGCTGGTGAACAGGTCAATGGTCCTGCAGAGCTTTGGTGTTGGTGGGACCAGGAATGAAGGAGCAGAGGAGGGAGCTGGGCTGTGCCCTGGCCTTGCTGTGCCCTCTGCCAGCCCAGCTGTGCCAACTGTGAAGAAGCCGAGTGAAGGACCAGCCCCACGGTCTGTTCCTGTGCAGCACCAGCACAGGGAGGTCCCTTCTCCTGCTGGAGCTTCTCTCTGCTCTGACAATGCTAAACACAATTTGTCTCACAGAAACAGCCTGAACTGTGATGGATTGAGGACTTTTTTTTTGTTATGAAAAGGAAGCCACAGCAATTATTTCCTGCAAATAAAGCCCAGCAGCCCCTTCTGGGGGTGTTGATTCAGGAAGGCACGTGTGCCTGCTTCAGTCACTGTCCTGACTCAGAGCCCGATGTGGAGCACACAGAGCAGCCCACACTGCCAGCATTTTACAGGGGAACTTCAGAAGAAAACTGTGAGTTCAGCTCTCCCCAGGCCAGCTGAGGTGACAGCAGCTCTTCCACAGAGGTTGGGGCTCCTCTGGGTCAGGGCATCCTGGGCTGGTCCCTTTGCTCAGAGAGGAGCAGCCGCTGCAGGCAGGGGGTGTTTCCCACAGGCCATTCCCAGGGCTCCTGGTGGGATTGATGTGCCACCAAGATGCTTCCCAGACTTGTGAGAATGTGTGTCCAAGGGGTTTATAACCCACTGAACCCTTGGGAGGCAAACAGGGGAGTGCCACTGGGGAGACATGAGCGTGGTCAGGGAGAGCAGGGACAGGGACAGGGACAGCAGGGGACAGGGACAGGGACAGGGACAGGGGCAGGGACAGGGACAGGGGCAGAGAATGGGACAGGGACAGGGACAGGGGCAGGGACAGGGGTAGGGATAGGGATAGGGGACAGGGGCAGAGACAGGCGCAGGGACAGGAACAGGGAACGGGATGGGGCAGGGACAGGGACAAGGACAGGGATAGGGACAGGGACAAGGACAGGGATAGGGACAGGGACAAGGACAGGGATAGGGACAGGGACAAGGACAGGGATAGGGACAGGGACAAGGACAGGGATAGGGACAGGGACAAGGACAGGGATAGGGACAGGGACAAGGACAGGGATAGGGACAGGGACAAGGACAGGGATAGGGACAGGGACAAGGACAGGGATAGGGACAGGGACAAGGACAGGGATAGGGACAGGGACAAGGACAGGGATAGGGACAGGGACAAGGACAGGGATAGGGACAGGGACAAGGACAGGGAATGGGATGGGGCAGGGACAGGGGCAGAGACAGGAGCAGGGACAGGAACAGGGAACGGGATGGGGCAGGGACAGGGACAAGGACAGGGACAGGGACAGGGACAGGGAATGGGATGGGGCAGGGACAGGGGCAGGGACAGGGACAGGCCACCATCCCTGCTGAGCTCCTGGAGCTCTGGGAGGGCCGAGGCAGGTGCTTCTGCCCCGGGGCTGCCCTCGGGCTCTGCTGGGAGCTGGACCTGCCGGCCTGGCCATGGCAGGGACAGGGACAGAGTCAGGAAGGGCTTCAGAGGGTCATGGCAGAAACAAAGCCCCAGAAGGTCAGTCCTGGCTTTGCTCTGTGTGTTGGGTTTGTGTCTCTTCCCTTTGCTTGGGGGTTTTTATTAATCAAAATAATATAGAAATTTATACTTTCTATTCCTGGGTGAAATCCTCCAGACACCCAGCTGTCACTGGAAGTCACCACACATCATTTCCAGGTTCCCCTGATCTACCAAAACTGCAAATGGTGCTGTGCCAAACGTGTCCTCAGTGCCCACATGGCAGTCAAAGCTCAGTTCCTTACAGCAAGATCTTCTGATAACACAAATAAAGATTTATTCAGTGACATTTGAGTCAGTTCATGAGGCAAACCTTTCTCTGGGGTTCATCCATCAACTTTCTCCTTTTTATTCTGGAATTTTTAGGGTGTTACATTTTCCTCACTCTCATTAGGAATTTTTCTCCCTTAGACTCCCATTACTTGGATAAACCAAATCAGTTGAAGATCAATATGAAAATAAGTAATAATAGACCCCACAAATTACTGAGGCAAATGGATGAATGGAAAAGAAAAAAAAAAAAAAAAAACAAAAAACAAAGCAAACCCAAGCATTGTAATTGTTTGATAATTCAGTTGTTTGTGCATCCGACAGGGAATAATCAAGGTTATGATGTTTGGATCTGAAATACTGCATTTGGAAAAAACCAAACACCCAAAGTATCTTAAAACTACTTTAAAGCAAAGAGCTCGAAGTCTTTCCCTCCAAAATGCATCTGCAGATGTGACCAGAGGCCAAGTGGGGTCCTTGTGGTCCCTCCCAGCTCAGAGGGCTCTGTGGTCCCATTCCCAGCTGAGGTTCTCTTGTGTTCTTCAGTTCACTGGCCAAGCACCCCCAGGGGGAACTGGTGCCTTTGGTGACTACTCAGGAGGCTCTCGGAGGAGACAGGGCTGCACCAAGGGCCAGCCCTGGGGGGGCAGTTTGCACCCACTGTCCACCCAAACCTCCAGGGCCCCCCTTTTCTCCCCTGGCCAAAGGTAGGACCTCTTTACTGCTGTTGCAGTTCTTGGTCAGAGTATTCACTCTGGGACCTGTCCCTTTCCCCATCAGAGGTCTCCCCATCCATAGGGAATGGACTTCAGTCTTCCTGTGCCACAGAGATCATGATCTTCTTCCTGGGGCATCAGCATCAATGTGGACAACCTTCTGAGCAGCTTCCTTCCATCTTGATTCTCTCACCTGTGCCTCGAGCTTAGAAGGAGGTTTATCATCCCCCTTCCTCATGTCTTCTCCTTGGTCCTGCAGATAAAACTATAATTCACCATGTGCTTTATGCCTGGGGCTTTGACTTCTCCAGCATGAGTCCACACCTCAGGCAACGCTCCTACCAGGGGAAAAACCTGCTCCAGGGTGGGGCTCCTGCTCCATGAGTCATGGCCATGAGTCTCTTCCAGGATCTCACTCCATCCTGACCCTCCCACAGGGCAACAGGTCCTTCATGGATCCCCCTGCTCCTCCAGGGGCTGCAGGGGGGGCACAGCTTTCAGTCTTTCCCCCTCTGCTCCCGTGGGGTCCCTCCTTCTCCTCCTCCTGCTCCCACCTTGGGCTCTGTGTTGTTCTCCCATGGCTGCAATTCCCAACTGCCCCACCATCCTCAATTCTTCCCTCTGTTCTCCCAGAGCTGGCACTGGGATTCTTCATTGGCTCCACCTTGGCCACCAGCAGGAGGTCCCTCCTGGCCCTGGCTGTCCTTGGCTCCACAGCACAGGGGAAGCTTCTGGCAGCTTCTACCAGAAACCACCCTGGCACCCTCCCCTTCCACCAAAATCCAGCCCCAGAAACCTCTGACACGTGGCAAATGCAGCTCCATGTGCCTTTTGCTGCCTCTTTTCCATGGCTGAGCTCCCACTGCCTCCCCTGCCACCCATTTTCCCAGAGGGAAACCAGGAGCTGAGCAAGCTCTGGGGTTTCTCAGTCGTGTGTTACCCCAGGGCAGGGGGGGGACAATTCCCAAAGCAGAGCTGGCCAGAATGAGGAATTTTCCACCACTTATTTTCAATGAATGATTTTGTTTGGCTTTGTTGGAAATCGGTCATGGAATTTCTTTATCCAGTGCCCTGAATTGGATATTTTCCTGTTATTGTCCCTTATCTCAACCCCAGAAGTATGAAAAGAAAATCAAACTGTCTGAAACAGAGGGGCTTTTTTGGTTCCTTACCTTGAAAATGTTTCAGCTTGGCATTTCAGGAAGGCCAGGAGGTTTTCCTGGCAGCTCCTTTGCCCAAGGCATCCTGGCACTGGTGGGTCAGTGTCTGGATGAAGGGAGGCTCATTCAGGTCCTCTCACTGTCCCCCTCTCCTTTGCCCTTCACCTTCCAATTCCCCCAATCCAGGGCACATTTAGTAAATCATTGGGAGGGCTGATTTGGGTTCATTTGCTGAAAGAGTCAACAAGCACAGAAGCCACTTGAGTTGAGGCAGCCCAACAAGAACAACCCTCAGGGAGACAAGGACTCTGCTCCGCAGACAAAGCTCAGAGCCTGCCCCTGTTTCTGCAGAGCCTTTGTGTGGCCCCTTCTGGATGTGTCCACCTGACCCTGTGGCAGAGTCACAGAGCCATGGAATGGTTTGGGGTGGAAGGAACCTGAGATCTCACCAAGTCCCACTCCCTGCCATGGACAGGGACACCTTCCACCAGCCCGCATTGCTCCAAACCCCGTCCAACCTGGCCTTGGACACTTCCAGGGATGGGGTAGCCACAGCTTCTCTGCCCAACCTGTGCCAGGGCCTGCCCACCCTCACAGCAAAGAACTTCCTCCTTCTCTAATCCTAATCTAATCTAATCTAATCTCATGTCTAATCTTCCTCCTCCCATCTAATCTTAACAAACTTTCTTTTAGTTTGACTTCATTCCCCCTTGTCCTGTCATTTCCATTTGAGTCAGCAAAGCCTGTCCTGGTGTAAATCACCATAAATCACAGCCCTTGCCCTGAGTGTGGCCAAGAGACTTATGGCACTCATTTATTGACATTTGAATACTGCAAATCTGAAAGTATTTGGGAATTCCATCCCCTTGGAGGCAAGGGCTGATGGTGCCCCAGACATGGACCCCACTCTGGTTCTTCCAGGTCCCTCTGGAAGAGGCACAGACAGCAAAGATAACTCTGGTTCTTCCAGATCCCCCCATGCCTTCCCTCCTCTGGTCCAGCAAGGTGGGAATGGGCATGGGCAGCAGAGTGGTGGGCTAAAATCTGAGAGCAGAAACGTCCTCCTCCTGCCCTTGCCAGCCTGGCAGCACCCAGGGAGGGTCAGGTCAGAGATGAGAAGTGTCCTCTCTGGAAGAGTGGTCAGGCACTGGCATAGCGGCCCAGGGCAGTGGGGAAGTCACAGCCCTGCAGGTGTCCAAAGACTGTGTGGATGTGGCACATTTCATTGGTCAGAGGTCACATCTGATGACCTTGGAGGTCTTTTCCAGCCTGAACGATCCTGTGATTCTGTGGCTCCTGAGAGAGAGGAAGGTGGCGTCTCTTCTCTCTTCTGTGGTCACTGAGCAGACCCCTCCACTCTCCATCCCCACCAGGCCTGGAGCAGACCCTGACCATGGGCTGCTGCTCTGCTTGGCTGTGTCACTGATCCTCCTTAGCACCCAAAAAGCACTTTTCTTGGGGGCCTTCCATTCTTCCCTCGGAGAGCCAAACCCATCTGCTCTGAGGGGCTTTTCCCTGTCCTAAAAATGCCTGGGAATAAATGATACCTGGAAGGAGACCCAGCAGAGCTCTCTGCTGTGGCTCAGGAGCCGTGAAGAAACACTGGTGGTGAGGGGCCTTTTGCAGGACAAATGACAGCTGAGATGTGATGGATGGGCTGGAGCAGCTCTGCTGCTGAGGGGCTCTCTGTGACCATGGGTATGACCTGGGGGCTTCTGTCATCCTTCTCCTCTGTCACACTGTGCTCTGCTGATCCATGTGGTTAAATGAGTTGGAGATTGCTGAGGACAAGTTTCAGCAGTCGAAAGGAAAGCAAGGGATGGTTCTGAAATCCTGCCCCGGGGGGCAGAATTGCATCCCTGCTTTTCTGCAGTGTGTAATTAACCAGTGGAACTCATTTGTGTGATATATTATTGAGGCAAATGTCTGTGCTAAGCTTCAAAGAATGATCAGACAGAAATGGGGAATGGCAAGTTTCACAGGGCAGGAATGTCTGCAGCTCCTGCTGCTGGGACTAAGCCAGCCCAGCTCCCTGGGGCAGCCAGGATTTGGGCACTGCAGGTCATCTCTGCCACAGGTGACCATGGCACAGGTGACTGGTCATATGGACCTGCAGCTGAGCCTGCTGCTCCTCAGGAAGACAGGCTTGGGTGGGGGATTGGGAAGAAATTCTTTACTGGAAGGGTGGGCAGGTCCTGGCACAGGTTGGGCAGAGCAGCCGTGGCTGCCCCATCCCTGGAAGTGTCCAAGGCCAGGTTGGACCAGGCTTGGAGCAACCTGGGCTGGTGGAAGGGTGAATAAAGATGATCTTTAAGGTGCCTTCCATCCCAAGCCACTCTGTGGTTCTTCAGATGTCAGGAGCAGTGCAAGGAGAAGGAGGGGATGCTCTGGGCAGGGAAAGCTCAGTGACCAGGGAGCTGAACCAGAGAGCAGGAGAGTCTGGACCCTCAGACTCACTAGGACATGGGTCCATCCATCTAATGCCAGGTTCACCAGGACATGTGCCCATCCCATCTGATGCCAGGCTCACCAAGGCCTGACCCACAGTGAGCCTGGCAGGGTCTTTGGGTAGGTCTGGAAAAGGAAAGTCTGCAGTGGATGCTTCATCCCTGCACCACCCCAGGAGGTACCTCAGCAGCCCAGGGCTTCTCAGGGGTCACACAGAGCCACAGAATAGTTAAGGTTGGAAAGGACCCCTGTGGCAATTTTCAGCTGGGGTCCACCCAAACCTCCAGGCCTCCCTTTCCCAGAGGGAAAGGAAAAGGAGAAAAGGCAAAAAAAGCATCTGAGAGATAATGGAAAAGCAAACTCAGAGTGGCTAAAATACTTCAATTTATTACTAACAAGAGAAGAACTAAAAAGTAAGAAATAAATGAATCTTAAGCACACCTTTCCCCTCCCACTCCTCCCTCTTCCCAGCACTTCCAGGGAGCAGGGAATGGGGGTTTGCAGTGGGGTGTTGGTTCTGCCATTGCTCTTGTCCTGGGGGTCACCCCATGGGCTGCAGGGGGGTCTGTGCCCCCCGAGGGATCTCCAGGGGCTGCAGGGGGGGCACAGCTTTCAGTCCTTCCCCCTCTGCTCCCGTGGGGTCCCTCCTTCTCCTCCTCCTGCTCCCACCTTGGGCTCTGTGTTGTTCTCCCATGGCTGCAATTCCCAACTGCCCCACACTCCCCAATCCTTCCCTCTGTTCTCCCAGAGCTGGCACTGGGATTCTTCATTGGCTCCACTTTGGCCACCAGCAGGAGGTCCCTCCTGGCCCTGGCTGTCCTTGGCTCCACAGCACAGGGGAAGCTTCTGGCACCTTCTATCAGAAACCATCCTGGATATCCCCCCTTCTACTAAAATTCAGCTACAGAAACCTGTGACAATCCCAAAGATCATGGAGTCCAACCATGTCCCCAGGCACAGACACTGGAGCTGAGGCAAATCACACAGAGACAGAGACACGGAGGTGTCTCAGCTGGGAGCTGCTCCATCCTCAGCAGCGAGACTTGTCAGGGGTGGCCAAAGCCCCTGGGTGCCCACCCTGCTGCCCTGTAAGGCACAGCTGGCACCTGCTGCTGTCCCACTGCCCAACACCGCCAACCTGCTGCAGTCTGTGCACTTTATCCTTCTGCTTCAGACCTGGGGACTAAGGGGATGCCCCTGTGGCTTCTGCATTGGTGTGCCCAGATATGCAGGAGTGAGCCTGGACACTGACCAGGGCTTGGAGAGTAAGTGTGATCAGTATTAGTCATTTTTGCAAACTATTCACTATCTGCCAGAGTTCAAGAAGGGTTTATCCTGTGCACGGCCAGGAGTTGGACTTGATTATCCCTGTGGGTTCCTTCCAGCTCAGGATATTCCATAATTCTATGATTCTACCAAGATGAGGATTAAATAGTCCCCCAGATTTCAGCCCCCTGGTGAAAAGGTGTGGTAGTTTGATTTTAAGGCCCCTGTGAATTTGCCTGGGTGGGTGTTTGTGTGGCTCTGCACAAGCACTGGCACCTTGTTTCCCCTCAGAAGCAGCTGCTGAGTGGTGGTTTGGTGCCTCTGCCCCACTTGGCAGGCTCGTGGTGTGTTCTTTGCTTTCCTTTAGAAAACCCTGCATCACATTTCCAAGTGAAGTCTCTCTCAAGGAAACAATTGAGAATCAAGGCTTGTTGTGCCAGAAATCACAGGCAAGGAACGAGTGTCCTCAATTCAGCCCATGTTCCTGGGCATCACCTCCTGGAGAGGCTCCAAACCTCGGCACAGGAGGCCAAAGGCAGGGGCAGAGAGAGGAGCACAGAGTGCTACAAACACCAGCAGGGGCAGCAGGAGGGGAGAGGAGCCGGCAGAGCTGGGATCCAGCACAGCGGCTCCAGGAGCTGCTCAGCTTGTGCTGCTGCTGCTGCAGGAGAGGAGGAAACCAACAGGAACCACAGAGGAAAGGCCAAAAATCACAACTGTGCTGACTGGGAGGAGATGGCTTGGAAAGGAGAAAGGCAGGTGTGGGGCTCCAGGACTGCAGGAACCCCCGTCTTGGCTGAGCACTGCATCCCTGGAGGATCAACACACAGCTCCGAGCAGGGGCAGGGGCAGGTGTGGGACATGCAGGTTGCAGAGATCAGAAGGTCACTGCCGGGTTGGCTTCCATGGTCATTCAGCATTTTGGAGCTGAGACACGGGAAGGCCCAAAATGTCACGAAGAAAAAGAAAGGAGGGGTCAAACCTGTGCTGTTCCGACATTTCCACCCACAGCTCTGCATCAGTTGGTACCAACCTCTGAGCTTGGCCTGGGGCTGGTTCTCCCTGCTCTGGGACTGCAAAAAGGGAGCGGAGTTGAGCCCCCAAACTCAAGAATTACACTCCTCTACAACTCCTCTCTGGGATGTTTGCTGATCGAGGGGGGGACAAACCTTCAAAAGCTCTTTGCTTCCTCCCCCAACAAAGGAAGGTTTGGGAAGGTTTGGGAAGGGAAGGTTTGGGAAGGGAAGGGAAGGTTTGGGAAGGGAAGGTTTGGGAAGGGAAGGGAAGGTTTGGGAAGGGAAGGTTTGGGAAGG